>JBAMJV010000899.1:0-81932 GCA_037951105.1 Echinarachnius parma | reverse complement strand
TGATACATAAATAAGAAACATGTTTAAACAAAATTAATTGTAAATATCAGGATACCATCTTGACTAGTCAAAACATTGGATTACTTTTCACTCAAAATAAAGAGGGATACTGTCAAGTCTTCTTAAACATTTATCAAACACAAACCCTCCAATGCCTGCTTGACTAGAAAAGGAAAGTTAAACAATCCACTGAAACAACAAACCTTGACATACAGACATATCACGTGTGATATTAAGAAATTTGATAAATGGCTGGAAAAGAAAATGAATGACTGGGACATTTCAAATTTCATTTTGAATAAACATATTGTATTCTTAAATTTGTTTTGCAAAATAAAAAAAAGTTCTAGTTCAAGAAAGGATAAGGTATGAAAAGTTAAATGAAACACCACTTAGAAACCATAGTTTTTTAACGGTGCTTCATTGAACATTTCGCACCTTATAAAATGTGACCTTTTGTTTTTGTACATTGGAAATTTGTGTTTTAAATAAGTATAATCAATACAAATACAATTATTTTCCCTACACTACATAACATTCAAAATAAATAAATAACGAAACATAATAAACAACATAGATCTACACAAGCTTGGTTTGATTAGCTAGCACTGCAATGTGCCAATAACCCATAAACGTGGTCCTCGGTACACAAATGCTCTAAGAAGCCCCAATGGTATGCTGCCCCCACTTTGATCAAAGGAAAACAAGTGACATTTCAATAATGTTCCTATTTCAGGTTCTAATTGTAGGAGAAATACCCACAATTGTTCTCCCCATGTCAGGGGCTAATAGTAGCAAGAATATCCTATCTTTCCATTTCAGGTGCACATTGTACAAGAAATAATCATAATTTCAAAAGAATTTTATGAAATTGTACAATTTACTATATTTATAAAACTAGTAAAATTCCATAAATCTGCCCCCCACCCCCCTCCCCCAAACAAAAAGTGTCTTCATCCTGGAGATAAAATAACCTTTGAATTGAGCCCTAACAGAAGAAATGTCTTCCAAATTTACAGGTGCTAATTTTGAGCAGAAATATCCCTTATTTTCAGGTGAACATAATCAGCAATGTCACTTGCTCCCTTTTAATCGAAGTAGAACAGCATTGGAGTTGGGGGGTTACGCTCTGGCGATAGTTTTAGGGAGCGTTACCCCGCTTGAAGGGCCAGCAGCGTGTGCGGAGGACCAACGTTATGGGTCTGACGTAAGAGCACAGAACAGTACATGATAAATCAACCGAGCTTTGGTAGTTACTAAATAGCTTCATAGAGTCACCGATCTCACTACGTTAGGATGAAATATCTCCCAAGCTATTGCAATTAAAACTGTAAAGTACTATGATAATGAAGGACAATTTACTTGCTACAGATGGATTAGATTAAACAAATTATCTATGCACAAATATTATTTCATTTATCCGAAGATCTACAATTTCGGAGCATCCAAGAACATTTAAACAAGTTTAGCAGTTCTGGGCCCCGTTGCAGAAAGAAATTCAATCGATTGTAAGTTACAATTAATCGTAAGTCAGAAAATTTGCGCATTTCAACCATATATAGTCACATGATCTGACTTGGAATTAATTGTAACTCGCAATCGAATGAATCTCTTTCTGCAATGGGGCCCATATCTCCATTCTTAAAATTAAAGTCAATACATACATTAATTAAATCAAATCGAATAAAAAGGAACCTTACATTTCAAAACACAAATCTCAATTTTCAAATACATTTAGCAGTAACATTTACCTAGGTAAGCTTAATTTTAATCTAAGGCGGTGGCTTCTGATGGAAGACGCGCCCGCCAAATTCCTGAGAAACCAACCTGTGCGTCCTGAGATTACCCCATCACAAGTTAGGGTCTCAGGGACTCGGCAAGCCGCCACTTTTCTCACTCCTGTTAAAAATGAAATTATTACTAGAGAAACGCACAAAAGAAAGACTATTTTACAAAGAGAATGAAGGAGAGGAGAGTTACATAAAAAGTTAAAGATAAAATAAGGAAAGAGCTAAAAGAATGAGAGAGAGAGAGAGAGCAGAGCAGAATTGAATAAAATCAGAAGGGTGAGAAAACCACAGCACGGGTTACGGGAACTCGGCAAGCCGTTGCTTTTCTCACTCTTCGAAAAACACAGAGAAAAACAACCAGAGAAACACACAAAAGGAAGACAGTTTTAAGTAAGAATAGGAGCATAATGAAAGAAAATTTCTTTTATATAGGGTAAAGAAAATTGAAAAATACATCGCAAGGAAAACAATTGGGAAACACTTAGAAACGGAAAGCGCAGAAAAGTTTCAAAGGGGGGGGGGGGGGTACATCGCAAGGAAAACAATTCGGAAACACTTAGAAACGGAAAGCGCAGACAAGTTTCAAAGGGGGGGGGGGTCATTAAGAATAGAGCAGAAGGGACAAGAAATATATAGAACCACTAACAATATGATGAGGAAACACAGAGAGGTTGATGATTATGATTTCCTATCAAATTCTTTTGATAGACATATTTGACAACTTGTCAGAGCTTTCTGCGAATTGTTAACTCTATTGCATCATCAAAAAGAGCAAAGAAGAATGGGACTCCCCCGAGATCACGTTACTTATCGAATCTAATGAGTTATGATTTATGAATTCCTGCCTTATTCTCATCTTATGTCCATATTTCCAAGGAAGCACTTGAGATCTTTCAGTTTCACTCTAGACAATAACAGAATAATAATAAAATTAAATAATAAAGATGAGAAACAGATAGCACATCTTGAACGTCTCAAATGATGAGTGAATAGATTTGAAACCATGGTTGAACAGAGCTTGGAAAGCACAGAAGTTTGTTTGAAAACACTCATTAGGGTTGAAAGCACTGATATGTTTTTGAAGAAGCCAAGAGAAAATAAACGATTAGGGAATAGCAAGGGGAGTTGAAAAGACGTTGAGGACAAACATAAACTAAAGAAAGAGACAGAGAGATAGAGAGAGAAATGACACAAAGAAGCATACATCACATTTCAAGTCTCTCAAAACTACAAATTTATATTACAAATTTCTACGTCAATAATCACTTTTTTTTCCGTCTAAACTTTAGGTTGGTGAAAATTTCCCTGAAGATTTAAGAGTGGGCCCCAGGAAAGCTAGCAGGCTGTATAGCTATCGCCATAGGTGTATCTCTAAACTATATAACCTACTACCTCACATAAGAGCCACTCGATTACTCCTGACAATGGCCGACTCCAGCTGGGCACACTGCAGGCATGACGTATACATTATCCAGCGATTCATATCGGTGGTTACTTGACTCCCTATACTTTGACTGCTATCTTACTCCCTCCCTGTACATCAGTGCTGTTAAAAAGGCGCAAGTAGGTTCTGCCAAAACTTTGCCTGAAAGTGTCTGGAAAGGCACCATCTCATCCCATCTCTTGCATCATCTGTTGGAGCTCCCTTCGAAACACCTGCAAAGCAGAAAATATAAAATATGAACGAGAATGCAAAGCAAATTTAGAAATTTTCAGCAAGTACAATTAATAAACAAAATCAGTAAAAAGAAGAAAAAAACATTAATTATTACTTTTACTACAACCCCTTTTTGCTTGTATCCTCTTATTTCTTTTCAATCGCTCATGAGCTTCAAAGAAGAATAAGTGTTTTTTTCAACCGATAATCTCTGCTTTGGACAAGAGCTATGGAAAGGCAGATTCTGAAGGAAATATCAAAATCACTTTTGATCGATTTTGGCAACCATATCAAATTTCTGACAGGTCCGACTATGACATGATACAAACAAACCTATGGAGAATTAGTCCGTCTATAATTTTGCCTTTGTGACCATTTCACATTTCCATTACAACAAGTCTGTCTGTAGACAATTTGCTATGAAGGAAACCTTTAAAAATAAATCTGTTTGCAAAATGTTTAGTATTAGTCATATTTCAAGCATGTCTGCGTAAAACATGACACAAACAAACCTCCAGAGAACGGATCCCTTTCACAACATTTTGGGGTGAGCATTTCATTTCTTACCAAAATAGGTGTACGCTCACGACTAAGCGCATCTGAGGGTGAGGAGTTTAAAATTAGCATAAAACTGTCTGTCTGTCAAAAATATGATACTAGGAAACCGTGTGAGAGTAAATCTGCTTTCAATTTGTTTTGGCATCGGTTTCATTTCCGACTTGTCTTTGTAAAACATGATACGAGCAAATCTACTGAAAACCGCCCCCTCCGACTGCACAAATGTATGTGACCGTTTCATTTTGTATAAAAAAAGCTGTTTGATCATGACAGGATGACATAAGGAAAGTATAAACAAAGAGTGACAAGTTTAGAAAGGATAAGTTCGTCGTATGTCCAATATGTTATAGGAAACCTTGCAAGAGAAAATCTGCTTTCAATTTTTTGTTTGTATCCATCTCATGTCCGACTTGTCTGTGTAAAACACGATACAACCAACTTAGATCTTCAGGTGTGAAAAGGGTTAATGATGCATGCGGAGCTAGGGGGATCACAAAAAAAAAAAAAAAAAATCTGTTTTAGATTCGTTTTTGTGACAATTTTGTCTGTTCTGTGCCCTAAGTGTCAGCCAGAGTTCAGGGGACACCTGGAAGGAAGTGCGCCTATCAATCAAAACTTCTTGGGGTTGGGGGTACGTGCCAAATCTCGAGCCAAAAACAAAAAAAAAGAGGCAAAATATTAAATGAAATCTGACGGAGAAAGATGGTCAAAGTACGGAGAATATGTGACCGGCTATAGCAAAACCCGGCACTTGTCCGGGAATTCATGATTTGAGGAAATTGGCATGTAAGTTCACATAATGTGTGTAAAAGCCCTATGATTGTAAAATTGAAACAATCTTATCTTCGCCAATTATTGACCAATTTATTAAAACAATGCATCAAATGAATGCTTGTGATGAGGCCTTTCTAATGGTATGAAAATCTACATTTTGATTTTTTACCGACAAGAAGTGCAGGGTTTCATCGGGCAACATATATTTTTGCTTAACTCAAGAGAGAAAAATGTAATTCGGTATTTTAATTTGTCCTTACTAATGTTTTTTTTTTTTTTTTTAGTGGGACTCCCAAAAAGTGACATTTTCCCACATAAATAGCCATAAAATAAAAATTGCTGGATATTTTCGAATGACAAGGTCGCAGACAAAGTCACAATGAAGGGCAAGGTCGCAGGCAAAGTCTCATTGAAGGTCAATATCGGAAGACTTTTCTGGGTCAGTGCAGTAATGGGTTGGGGTAGGGGGAAGGAAGGAACCATACCAAGGAAAAATAAAATACCCCCATGGGTTCTTCGTGGAAAAGGGGTACATATTCATACATAAATAGCTTTTATATAATTACAGTATTTTTCAAGCCTGTCTTATAGCTCAGAATGTGAATATGAATTCTTAAAATTCTCTTCTTATCTCCCCCACAGGTCACTACTTGTCAATTTTTTGTTTTGTTTGTTTCTTCATCAATCAGTATATGAACCTTTCCCCCTAAATTTAGACTATAGAAACAATCTTATCCCCAAATCTGCTTCCAAATTCTTCACACCATGTCATTGCATGTGTGTGTTTTTTAAAGGAAGATTAAATCAAAATACAAGCACTTTCCAGACTCAATCATATTTCTATCAGTCCCTAAATCTGGTCACTTTTCGTTTCAAAGAGACTAACATTTGGTTTTTAAATGTCATTCAAACTTACGACTAGATTTAAATTGACAAAAAGTACAATTGCACTTTCTGTCTACACCATGTTTTCTATCAGGCCCTAAATCTTGTCACCATTAGGGTTTAAAGAGAAACATATTTGGTTTTCAAATGTTAGTCAAACTATGACTAAATTTATAACAACAGAGAGTTTAACTTTGGAAAACTATTTTGCTTTAACAATTATATTTTGATGGGTATCAGGTAGGGAACAGATTAATATACAGCCAAATCTGTGTGTAGTGACTACCTAAGAAGAAAAATGGACATTTTAGACTGCCGATTTCCATCTATAGACAGGTTCCATTACATTATCACTTTAGGTAGCCACTATAGACAGGTTTGACTGTATTTAGTTCTAAATTTAGACTTAGGCTTTGAGTGTGAACTCAGTTGTTTCCCCTTCATCGTTTCGGTTCCGATTGAGGCTCAAGAAGAAGAAGAAGTGCCGGCCTGTTCCCGATTTCCTGTAGTCCGTATCGTTGCCGCTGGGAGGAAGCCAGACTAGTCGAGGTACAAATCCTTTCTTTCTGCTGCACGTGCTCTCCCGAGATACGAGTGCCTGCAAAAGAAATAAGGAGAAAATGTATAAAAGCAAATGAAGCGTTATAGAGATGTAGTGCTTTTCTAATGAGTTACACAAATTAAACAATTGAAAAAGAGCAAAGAATCTTGGGCTTCGCTGAGAATCAAGGAAAATTAATACTTTTTAGAGATGCAGTGTTTTCTTAATGAGTTACATAAATGAAGGGTAGCAGATACACTCTATAACTGCCTATAAATCTAAATGGTTATTTTGCAAGACAATAAATACTGATACCCTGATATGCGAAGGATATCTGCCTTGTCAAGATCATTAATAGTAGTATTTGGTATTAAAGGGGACCACCAGGCAAAGAACAAAACATTATTATATGTTTTGGTACCGTTTTGTGATATCAAATAGATACCCAACATTTTGCAAAGGGTTGTGTAATTCATAAACAAAGCAATCAATTTCCACCACTTACGGAACCACTACTATTTCCTGGTTCCATACGGGCCAACCATTTGCGAGTGCACCAATGCTATTCATGCGTACGTTTGTAGACAATAGATTCCCGGGCGATTCGTTCGCTCTGCACACATTAGTCTTCGCAATTCAGACCGCATGAACGCATGCTTTAGAATGGTGATGCGTTTTCCAATTATATATTTTTTTTCTGGAAACATATTTTTGTGAACTTGTTAAGGAATGGAATACTAAAGATGTTACCTTTCTTTAATAAGAATATTATTTTTGGGTGGTGGTACCCTTTAAGTATCCTTGTGGAAATGTTTCACAAAAAAAGAAGACATAATTCAATTTATTTCAACTATCAACAATGTTTAAAAATAATGCTCAGAAAATGCAACATGTAAATACAGTAACTAGTAAATTATATAATACGTCATGATTAGTTTGGCTACCACTTGTTTGTATTGTTTATTAATTCATGTACCTTCAACATTTTCTTTAAAGGGATCTAGTAACTTTGTTGACATGTGCAAAAAGTGGTGAAGGGTTGATGCAATGTATATTAATGTTACCTCATATGTCCATAAGATATTGTGTGAAAATTTCATGTCAAATGGACATTGCATGGCCAAGTAATGAGCGAAAATGCAAAGTGATATTCACTAACTCACTGCACTCACTTTGTACACGGTTTCAAAACTCTACCCGAGTTTTTCTTATCTGAATACTTCAATCGTAA
The DNA here is from genome assembly GCA_037951105.1 of Echinarachnius parma. NCBI lineage: Eukaryota > Metazoa > Echinodermata > Echinoidea > Clypeasteroida > Echinarachniidae > Echinarachnius > Echinarachnius parma. The sequence goes on along the minus strand of JBAMJV010000899.1, from coordinate 74,496 downwards.
ACCGGTCCCATGATTTAATTGTTAATACGAATACAACAAGGTATGAGGGAACCGCTAGAATTAAAATTTTATTTTGAGGATTTGGACAATGTTACTAAGTCCCTTTAAAGGGATAGTTGAGTTCTGGTAAAGAGAGTACAGTTTTGGTCAAACTGAATTTTAGTAACCAAAACCTGCACCATTACATTACAAACTAATAGTTATAACTCTACCATGATTGAAAGGAATTCAAAATTACAAACGACCAAGTAAAAAGCCTTTTATCATTCAAACAGAGCCGTTCCAACTCAAGATGGCGCTCTCTAAAAACTCATTGGTTTAAACCATTTTAAATAAAATATTGTGCATGTGAAGGTTCGCAACTATTAAAAAACTTCTTTTGAAAATTTTTGAAAAGAGGTAGCATTTTAAAATTATATTTGTAATGGTTGGTTCAAAATTATCTAATATTTGTGTGGCCCCATATTTATTAAAAATGGTTACGTTTATGGATATTTCAGCCATTTCTGAACCGATTTTGATCAAATAAAGTTTATTCTGTCACTACAATATTATGCTCTTTCCAATTTTACACTCAGTTTTGTATTATCTCACAACAAAATATTATGTGTAGCGCCCTCTCTACCAAAACTCAACTATCCCTTTAATACCAGAACGAGGAAACCAGACAGTCCGAGGTACAAATATTTGGTTTCCTTTGCTCCTTCTCTCGGGGGTAATAACTTGTCAATAGTGGTTAGTTTGACAAGTTATAATTATTAAAAGCTGTATTTACATTTTTAATTTCCTGCGATTAGTATCAATCTCCAAGGTAAAGGTACAAAATCTCTACTTTTTCTGTTCCCGATTGGAGGCTGACTGCCGAGTTGTGTCACAAGTTGAGGGTTACAGTGATTGTTCAAAGTTGTATTTACCCTGGAAATTTCCTCTGATCGGTATCAGTCCCCAGCATGCAAAGGAAGCAGGCAGGTAACGCTACAAATCCATTGCTTCTGGTATTATCCGGCTCAGCAGATGCAGAGATCTTGTAATTTCGCACTGTGGCAGGGGGCTGCAGAGGAAATTTAGAAACATAAGAATATGAGAGAATTAGAAGTCGACACATTTCAATATTTACATCTAAATTTCCTTTGATCGGGATCACTCCCTGAGCAAGGAAACAAGTTAGGTAATGGTACAAATCCATTGCTTCTGTATTATCCGGCTCACTTCGAACAAGATCTGCAGGTGCAGAGATCCTGTAATCTGCACTGTGGCACAGGGGCTGCACAGGAAATTTGAAACGAGCAAAGGGAAAAATTAGAAGTTGACAGGTTATTTTTAATTTTCAAAATTTACATTTGAATTTCCTTTGATTGGGATCACTCCCTGAGCAAGGAAACAAGGTAAAAGTGAAACAAATCCTTTGCTTCTGGAAATCTTGCAGCCAAAAGCTCTGCAGGTGCGGAGAACTCGTAATGTGCACTGTGGCACAGGGGGCTGCACAGGAAATATTTGGAAACAAGGAAAGGGACAAATTAGAGTCGACAGGTTATTTTCAATTGTCAAAATTTACATTTAAATTTCCTCTGATCGGTATCAATCCTCGAGCAAGGAAACCAGCCAGGCAGGTAGAGGTACAAATCCTTTGCTTCTCTCAACATATTAGAGACTAGAGGTTGATTCAACATTTCCTTTGATTGGTATCACCCCCTAAAGGGAAAGCAGATGGACAGAGCTACTAATCCTTAGTTTCTGGAGCTCCCGTTCTCAGGAGATCATCGTTGGGTTGTGTTTTTGCCCAGACGTGTGAGGCACTTCACAACAAAAAGGCCAAGTTTCAAAAACAAGAGATACATAATTGACTGGCTATTTTTTTTACTTACATTCAACAACGGTATCACTCCCCCTAGCTAAGGAAACCAGGCAGGCAGAGCTACAAATCCTTAGTGATCATCGTTGGGTTGTTTTTTTGCTGAGACGTGGAAGGCACTTCACGACAAAAAGCCCATAGTTTAAAAAAAACAAGAGATTACATAACTGACAGGTTATTTATTTATTTAACTTACATTAAAAAAATGTCCGTTGATCGGTAATCAGCCCCCCCCCCCCCCCCCCCCCCCAGCTAAGGATACCCGACAGGCAGAGGTACACATCTTTCGTTTCTGGAGCTCTTTAAGAGATCGTTATTGAGTTGTGCTTTTGTCGAGACTTGAATTGTAAGGTGCACTTCATTATAAAAAGACCAAGTTAAAACAAAATTGACAGGTTATTTTTTTACTTACATTCAAAATTTCTTTCAATCGGTATCGAGTTCCCAAGCGAGGAAGCCAGACAAAGCGAGAAACAAATCCTTCATTTCTGGAGCTCTTGTTTTTTAAGGAGATCATCGTTGAGTTGTGTTTTTGCCGAGACGCGAAAAGCACTTAGCAAAGCTGGAAGAAAAATGCAAAAACAGGAAGAAAGGAAACAATAAGTTTTTTTATTTTGAGATGATATTCTATCGCCAAGTTTTAATTCAGATCAAGCTAAATTATAATCACTGGGAGCAACAATCATGGTCAACAAAAAAAATAAATAAATAAACAGCTGCATAAATCAATGTAGGTTGGCAGGCACAACATCACATGATACGCAAGGAACCAGGTCACATGATATGTGAGGCAGCTGGTCACATGGTAGGCAAGGCAGCTGGTCACATGGCAGGCGAGGCATGTAGTCACATGACAGATAAGGCATGCAAAAATATTATATTTTAAAAAATGATGCAATAAATATTTCCATATATCAGTATCACAAGAAAATATCCCACATGTAACTCATGTGTCCTTTTATCAGATCCCCCATTGCATAAAACTTTTCCAATTGTTGTAAATGTATATTGTATTGTAACTAACATGTCTACAGCCAATCAGCATGGAGCATTACAGCTGTTATAACATTGAACAAGTTTTATGGAACAGGGCCCACCAGTAATTTCCCAAATAATCCACTCAGAGACTAGAGTAATACAAAGAGGAGACTGCACCATCCAATGCATTGCTAACCACAAACAAATCTTGAAGCCTTCTAATTTATATATACAACCACTCTGGTAGAATTCAAACAATTGTATTACATAAAAACAAGTCAAATAGCTTTGTTAAGTCAAACAACCAATCAATCAATTGATCTGAAAAAAATAATTAAATAAAACCAGTTAAAAAGCTTTAAGTCAACCAATCAATCAATCAATCAATTGATCCAAAGAAAAACCAGTTAAAAAGCTTTGTTAAGTCAACCAACCAACAAATCAATCATCAATCAATGACTCCCTCGATTTAATTGACACCCCTCCTTTTTTTTATCAAATGAAGGCGACAACAAACAATGACATGTCCATTATCAAGTGGAAATAACAAATATCATGAGGGAAAAGAGAAATGAATTTCTTACCACAATTTTGGCCCATCTCAACCACAGTGGATGAGTTGTGCAAAACAAAGCAATGGCACACAAAAGGGAAATTCCAACAAAAAACCTGTTCAATGCTTCTATTGGTAATCCAAATAAAAGGTACAAGAGAACCACTAGATTTATAATTATGTTTTGTGGATTTGGACACCATTAGGCCATAAAAAATAAATTGTTGGATTGGCGTAACCCGCCCGTCCCTAAAAATACCGCCGACCCTAGATGTTTTTGCCGATTGCGATCAATATCGTTATGTATCGTTGTGTATATCGAAGCGAAAAAATTGCTATCGCCTGAGTATCGCGCTGCATTTGCGATCGATATATTTGCTGCACTAAAAACCCGGAAGTGTTGTGATATCGCTTTTTCCCCGCGAGGCGATGAAGGCGCGAATACTGCATACAGTACATGCAATGTACCGTACGTACACGCGGTACCGAATACCCCGCGTTACCTATGCAGCGCATGCATGTACAATGTTTATGCCGCCGGCCAGGGCCAGCATGCAGATCTGCATATTAAAAAAAAGTTAACAAAAAAAAAAAAAAAATCCCGACCGACCTACCCTAATTTTTGGTTGCCCGTTACGCCAATCAAACAATTTTTTTTTTTTGGCCTTACTAGATCCCTATAAACAAAATGAGGGGAAAGAAAAATTAATTTCTTACCACAATTTTGGCCCCTTCTTAACCAGTAGAGTGGATGAATTAGCCACAGTGGACGAGTTGTGTGAAACAAAGGAATGGCACAGCCTCTCGTTTGCGTACTCCAACAAAGAACCTAAAAATAAATGAGAAAATGGTATATGAAATTGGGTTTAAACCTGGGGGAAAAAAACCTATCACAAAATATGAAGAATATTTGGAGAAAATGTGAAATGGCTTCAATTGCTAAGACAATGGACAAAGTGAAACAATGTTTTCATTTGTTTGGAAAAGAATCTTGTTTTAACATTCAATTTAAAGCTTAACAAAGTAACCAGTTTTGATATGAAGAAAATTTGGAAAAGAATAAATATAATTTGATGACTTTAATGCTAGAACAAAGATTAACATTTACTTTCTTATTGAGTTGGAAAATGCATTTCCGCAAATAAAACACCAAATAAGGAAATATCATTTATAAAAGATTACAAAATGGTGACATCATTCAACTACATGGTTGAATACAGAATTATCAAAATCTGTTTTTAAAAAAAGTACTGGGGAAGTCTATTTCATTTATTAGTGGTTAACACCAAATCACTTGTCAGTCAGCCCTCCAAAAATAGATGAAAATAATATTGGTTAAACTGACTACTCCTTTTGCAGTCGGTCATATACAATTGTTTAGACTACATGACAAAGAAACATAACAAGTTTGGTTAAAATGTTGGTAATTCCATTTGCCATGGAACAAAGAACCCAAATGGAAATTTGTTTAAACCCGTTCAGGACGGGTCACGAAAAAAACAGTTCAGGCTGATGGTTTAATAGCCTTATTTAATACCAGATCTTTCATCACTTGGCCCAATTGAAATACATGAAAACGGATTGAAGACCTTTAAAGTTTGAAATATGCCACAGTTTGTGGTTCATAACCAATTCTCATGTAAGGTTTTTAACCTAAAAAGTAATTTCAAAAGGTTGGTAGTCTGGAAATTTCAATTGCGGCTTTAATCACTTGATTAGAAAACTTACAAATAGAACTCTATGAAAATGTTTGAATGTACTCCTTCTCTTGCCCATAAGAAATGACCCAATATTTAGCGGTTAATGATTGGGAAAGGGTTAAAATCTTGTCCTTTGTGGCTGAACTTCAAATCTCTCCTTAATCACTTAATTAGAAAACATAAAAATAGAACTCGATATGACAATGTCAAAATATAGCCATAACGATTGGAAAAGGGATACAATCTTGTCCTTTGTGGTTTGAACTTCAAATCTCTCTGCACTTACTGATTAAAAACCATTAAGTATATGTTTGGAAAGGGCTATAATATGGCCGATCTATTAGATTTGGTTAAAATAATCTAGTTCAAAATGTGGTACTGGTTTGGTAACTAGGTCAACATCTGGCCAATTTACAGCATGTGGAAATATACTTTAAAAGGTGGTATGGCACATTGGCAGGCTCAAAATATTGGGTTGCGTGTCAATATTTGTAGAGCTTAAAGCCAAATAACATTATTGGAAAATACGTGTGGTTTGCGGTTGCACCATGTATAAGGAGAGGATTGGTTAGTCCTGAGAAGGACTGTTGGTATTCTTTCTAGGATAGTCCTAAAAAGGACTGTGGTAGTCCTAGAAAGGACTGTTGGGTAGTCTCTCCTGACGACGGACAGTCAACCTGTTCGAAACATCGAGCCCCTCCTACCACCAACCCTCTCCTTACAATAACTATACCGGCGCTGTAGCTCTTATCAGAACTACAAGCTCAGAAAGAATACCAACAGTCCTTTCCAGGACTGCCAACAGTCCTTTCTAGGACTACCACAGTCATTTTTAGGACTATCCTAGAAAGAATACCAACAGTCCTTCTCAGGACTAACCAATCCCCTCCTTATACATGGTGCAACCGCAAACCACACGTATTATCTACACCACCATGGAAGCCGATACTTACAAGCAACATTTATTATTGGAAAAGTTACCAAAAACATCGATATTGGCCCAACTAATCGATCAGTATTGTTGAACAAGTATAAAAACGGGCTTGTGTGGTAAAATCCATACGTAAGTAAATTGTTAAATGCAGAAATATCAGAAGAAATCTTAATGGCCGCCTGTGAAATTTGGCCTAAATCCACTGCCTGTCCGCGCCGCTAGCGCTGGACTGGAGATATTGGCAAGCCTGCATACTTTGTGCGAGCAGTCTTTTGCACGTAGCGTAATACGCGGTTCCGCACACGCATTGATTGAAGTTTGTCAACAATGATTTTTTAAATGCTCAATTAGACAATTACAAAGCAGTTTTTGTCCAAATCTTTACATTAACATCAAAGTTATATATTATTTCACGATTTTCACCTGGTAGGTGATGAAGCATATTTTGTTTGTGGGGCGTTTCGCAGTACTGTTATTTCGCTTTAAAGGGATACTTAAGTTTTGGTTTAGAGGGCGGTTTAAAAATAAGAAATAAAACAACATGCTTACCATTCTTGAACTGCATCAGCATTCTTCTCTGGGCTGTTGGTTGCCATGGAAACTGCATCAAGCCTTGTTGGTAGTAAACATCTGGAGATGAGAAATAGGAGAACAAATTGAAGAAAATAATAATTACACATTCGTGAATGATTGCAAGACTAAAATAAATAATGAAAACAAAATAATTACACACATTTGTGAATTATTTACAAAGATTGTACCTAGATTCCACAGCAGAATTGTATTATATAGAACTGATGGTTTATTTATGAATATAATTGTTCACTCCTGTGTGTATGGATTGAATCATGTAAAATATAAAATCATGCAGTGACTCAACAAAATTTAATACTCTGTCGTTTACTTTGCAAGATATGTAGACAATGTAAACAAAACTACTCCGTAATGCAATACCATACATATTTCAAAACAAAAAAAACATTCTAGGGATTTTGGAAAAAAAATTATGAAATTAATCCAACGTCATGCAGAGCATTTGAAGGATAGCAATCAATAAAGGGTGCTATTACACCTGGGGCATCATTATCCTACTAAATTAAAAGGGATCTAGAAACTTTGATGACGTGTGCGAAAAGTGATGAATGGTTGAATAAAATGTGTATGTTTGTAATCTGATATTCAAGTCCACTGAGTAATCTGTGAAAAATTCACTTTAAATGGATGTTATATGGCAGAGTAATGAGCAAAAATGCTGAATGATATTCGCAAACTCATTGCATTGAACACAGTTCATAACTTTCCAGTGGATAATTCAAAATCTGAACACTTCAATCATAAATATATTTTTAACGAAAGGGAAATTCTAAAAACCAAAACCAGTTCCATGATAGAACTACTGATAATACGTATAAGACAACCGCTAGAGTTCTAAGTCAATTTTGTGGACTTGGACACTGAAACTAGCTTTAGGCCATCATTTCATTCATTAATGCCATATTTTACTTGCACAAGTGGGCAACAAATTATATTCTATTCTTTGTTCGGGGCCACCACGTGCAGGTTTCCTGCAACTATACTCGACTGGGCCAAAAAGAACAAAATAATAATTTCTAGCCTTGAATATGATACAACAATTTTGTTACTGTTTTTTGTTCAGACTAAAATTGAGCCCTTTAAAAAATATGTAAATTATGTATTTTTAAAATATGTCCTTTGTCTGGCTTTAGACAAATGCATTTATGAAAACATTTGAACAACCTGTTCACTATCCCAGACACAAGGCAAATTGTTATATCAGTAACAAGCCAATAGCATATTTAGCATGTAATATAATACTAGAAGGCATAACGAAACAAAGGTAATATGACTCTATGTGTGCTCAGTCTTGCTCTGATGATATTGAAAGTTGAAACAACAAAAATGCACAATATCAGAATACAGAATGTTATACACCATTTATAACCAAATGTATGGTACTACAAAGTAAAAGTCTCATAGCCTCCCTCATAGGTAATTAAATATGTAGTTGAATGTACTAAGCATTTTTAACTCGGAAGATACAAAAAAAAAGATTCACAATACTAATTCTTCATAGACTTTGGCTCTAAATCTATGATTTAAAAAAATTGAAATACATAATTCCCACAATCACAGACCCAATACCGATTGTATATAATACTCTTTTGTATATCTGGTTCGATTGATTTTGAAAGAAGGAATTTGTTTTAAAAATACACATTCCCACACGAAATACCAATGTAGTTTGCACCATCAAACAATGAATTTCCGCTAGGACTAACATACAAAGTGCACTCGCTGTTAACTCATCGCTGTTAACTCATTCATACACACAGTGAAAATATTTATGGGACACTCCCTTACACGTGGCATGTATACAAATAAACCCCTCCCTCATAGATAAGTCACATGATCTATATCTATACACAAGTCACCTGACAAAATTGGCCACTCCTCAACTAAGTCACATGATCTGCAATCTGCATCACCAGACACATTTGTAAGTCACATGATCATTATTACAGTCACCTGACAAATAAATTGCTCACTCCCTCATATATACACGTCACATGATCAACTCACAAAGGCCACTCCATCATACAAGTCACATGATCTTCATTACTGTCACCTGATACATAAATTGATTACCCACTCATACAAGTCACATGATTCACTCCATAGAAATGTCGCATGATATTCTTTACTGTCAACCAATACATAAATTGTCTAATCACTCAGAATACAAGTCACATGATCCACACACAAAGGCCACTCCCTCATAAAAAGGTTACATGATTTGTACTACTATCACCTGATGAATATAAATTTGCCACTCCCTCACCCAGTACATGCAAGTCACGTGTTTTATGTCAGTGTAAGTTGTGGGTTGATCAATTGTTCTTTATAATAATGTGACATTTCTGGAGATAAATTGTCATTAAAATGTGCCAGTACAGACAGATGTCGAAGACGGGAATCAAACCCAAACAGGAGACCTGTATTGCCAGTGCTCAATTATCGAGCCACAAAGACCCTTGTATAAGGGTCGGAGCGCGATTGTAGCCAACATGTAAAATTATATTTTACCGTTAAATGCAGGTCACTTTCAAACAGCAACAAATTCAGTGCTCAATAATAGACGACTGATTAGTATTACTTTTCACTCGCAACCATGAAACCCACACTGTGCTGCATAGCATTTAATAACCTTGCTATTAACAGACATTAACACAGCCAGGTGTAGTTTTTCCCATTGGTCTAGACACAGTGGCATAGCAAGGGGGGGGGGGGGGGGGGGGGGGGCATGGAAGGACACGTGCCCCCCCCCCCCCCCCCCCCCCCCCCATTAGTCTTAGCAGGGTTGTTGCAAATCTTGCACATTTAAATCGCATATATATGAATTAAATAATTCAAACTGTGACGTAAATCACCCAATTAAAAACAAATGAAATGGACGTTTATCACTCCAACAAATAAAAGGCGATATAACTTGGTTCTAATCCTACTTGTTATAGTATTATTCAGCAGAGATATGATTTGTTCAACTTGATCATCATAAATCAACTTCTTCAAAACATGAATTACAGACAACAACCGCCCAGTTTTCAATGAGTTGGGTCACATATTATAACATCAATGTAAAACTATATCCTTTACCAAATGTACTGGTATCTGACTCTGCATAATTCTTGCATCGTATGACATAAAGATAAAGATATTGGATGTATCCTGTCAATTTCGAATGACAGGGATGACAGCTTTTCTAGGTCTCCGGCTAAAATGTGCCAGCAATAAAAACATAATTGACAACCAAAAAATTATTACCAATTACCAGTTAAGAACTTGCTCCAATTCTTGCATTGGAGGGTTGTCTATTGGTACATAATTCTTACATCAAACATTATAATGCTTCTAGCTAACTGGTTTAGCAACCCGGAGGTGTTTAATTATTTTTTTAATTTATTTTCATTTTATTTCACCAGGGAACCGTAACTCAAGCCAAAAACTGTTTTTCATACTGTCCCTGATGGTTCCCTGTGAAAGGTTTTTTTTTCTTTGCTCTTTTCAATTATTCCAAAAATATTTTCATGAGATGAAAAACATTTTCAGACATGTTTTTGTTCAATCAAATTGGATACTGTAACTGTGAAAAGATTCATACTTGATTGATTCCTTACTGAAATAAATGAGAATAGATATAAGTTTGACTCGGACAGTTTTGTTCAATCAAATTGGATACTCTAACTGTGAAAAGATTTATACTACATTGATTCTTTATTGAAATAAATGAGAATAGATTTCAGTTTGACTCAAACAGTTTTGTTCAATCAAATTGGATACTGTAACTGTGAAAAGATTCATACTTGATTGATTCCTTACTGAAATGAACGAGAATAGATCTATGACTCAAATTTCAAATGTACCTAAAAGGAGAATAAAGTCACAAAAAGAGCTACTTACATTTGGCAGTACCTGAACTGAAGACAACAAAATATTTCAATGATACTAGTTAGCATTTCAAAATTAATTCCATTTTACGAATCGTACCGGTCAAACAGGTGTGGCTGATTCAGACTGTGACACTTGTTGCACTCGGTAGACACGTTTCAGACGTGTTTATCCGCGCAGAAGAACACCCCTTTTGTACTCGCAGACCCATTGCATCATTAGATCAATATGTAGCCCGAGTTCACACCGATCCCGGAATGTTGCAGGTTGTCTTAGGAAAATTAGTTTGTAAACCCTGTATCAAGCACAAAACTGATCATCTGCACAAAAAGTGCACACGTACCCAACGACCAACTGACTCGTAGATCAATACATAGCTAGCTTTCATACCAAGCACATAAGCTGGAGTAATCTAAAAAAAGGATGCACAGTAATTCAATGTATTGTTTTATCATACCTGTATCATTTGAGCCAAAAGATTGACTAGCTCCATTGTGCCCTAGATTCACGATCTGTGTGTGAACTCGGGGCTGTATTAACTCAATGTGACGAGACGTTTCCAGACAGTCACACACAATGCACAACAATAGCGCTCTATTGATCCTGTACAGCACAAGTCAGAGATCAATAATACACATGCTCTACACTCTGAGTCTGTGTGTGAACCCGATGCTATACTAACTCAATGCGATGAGATGAGATCTGGCCACACAGTTGTGGACAATGCACAACAATAGCGCTCTATCGTTCAAATATCGCACTGGTCAGGTATCAACACATACTATAGCCCCAGATTCACAGTCCGCTTGTGAACTCGCCGGGGTGAGATGTTCCCAGACAGACCCAGACAATACACAACAATGGGATTCTATTGAGCTCTATAGAATGCTTTTGTCATTTTTTGTGAGCGAAAAAAATTGGTCTAAGTACTCCAGACAATGGCATACCCACACAGGGTTTATAAATGCTGTTTGCAAATTGTATGCGTGAAAACTAACAAGTACACCGTTTCTATCGTCGGGCATTTAAGTCAATTTCTGGCTTATTCGAGTTCCGCATACCATATGGCGGGTCAGAGCCCCGCCTATGTGATTGCAGAATTTGCAGATATTAATTACTTGTAGTTTTGGGAATATTTATCGATACATAAAGAAAATAGAGCTCATTTGGGTTTCAACAAGGGTCCCAAACTTTTAACATGATTACCTCCCTAGCTCAAAAGGTGAATTTAAAAAGAAAATAGAGCTCATTTGGGTTTCAACAAGGGTCCCAAACTTTAACATGATTACCTCCCTAGCTCAAAAGGTGGAATTTAATAGAGCCGCTTTTCTCAACCGGAGCTACATGTATGCAGCCATCAAGTCAAAATTGCATCATGGTAATTAGAAATTGTTGGGAGGGTTGGTTGTTAAGTTTTGACAGACACGTTCGTCTGGGACTGCCCTTGAGCGTCACCATCCGAGAGACACAACCGAGAAACATGTTCATCAATATAGTCGTTATCTGTTTATGTTGAAGCTATTGTACATAGTATGTCTTTCCTATTGCACTGAAAAAATAGAAACAAAATCGGATATGAAGTCATGCAGTTTCCGAACAATATCTGAATATATACGATCACATTAAATACAGGTCATATAAATAGCGATTGATAATTTGTATGCAGTTATTGTGCTATTCATTAATTGAATGCTTGGATACAAATGGGCACACATACACAAAATGTCTGTACAATGTAGTCTACTAAATTCAGGATATGTCTGAAACTATTAATTTTTCTACGAACAGTTATAATTGTATGGCTGGATACAATTGGGCACACACATATTTATACAAAATCTGTTTGTTTAATGTAGTCTACAATTCAGACTATGTCTGGATCATTCATGGATACAAATAATTTGTCTACAGACAGTTATAATTTGGTAATTGTATGCTTGGATACAAATGGGCACAAATATTTTATATTTACTATGTAACTTATCAAACGTAGTCTGAAATTCAGAATATGTCTGAAATCATAAATGAGCACACATAGTTTTCCACAGACTGGAAATGGAATGTTGGTGTAATTTCAGCAGCGCAGACTTTTGTAAGCATGAAACTTTAACTGCTTTTCCTGCATTCCTGCAAATTTCAAACCCATTTATAAAATATTCATGAATAAAATAGTTCACACAAATACTAGAAGAAGGTGGCAAAGACAAACCCAGCTAACCCTAGTTGGCAACTAGGGATGCTATTTTGTACATTATGTGACCGGCTATAGCAAAACCCGGCACTTGTCGGTAATTCATGTTTTGAAGAAATGGGCATTTCAAGTTCACACAATGTGTGTAAAAGACCGATGATTGTAAAATTGAAACAATCATATCTTCGCAAATTATTGACCAATTAGTTGAACAAATGAAAGCTTGTGATGAGGCCTTTGTAATGGTATGAAAATCTACATTTTGATTTTTTACAGACAAGTGCCGGGTTTTGCTATAGCTGGTCACATGTCTCATCATCAAAACTAGACTTGGCATAAAACTATTATTCTAGCCAGCAGGATTTCAGGCATATATCTGCCCAGGGCAGTTGTTATATATTAATGGCCATAATATGTAGTGATATATCCAGGGTGATATGGTGAATAGATACTAATGAAGTGTACGTGTCAGTGCGCTGATGCACAAACACTCGCGACATCACCCCAGGGGTAGGTAGGGGCTGCACTCCTCCCCCCCCCCCCCCCCCCCCCCCTTCCGCCTTCAAGACTTTGAAACATGGTAGTATTCCAGCACAAGGCACAGGTCTCAAAAGTGGGCAAAATAGTGTCATTTTGGGGTAAATGCGCAATACTCAGGACTGCAAAATCATGTCACATTTGGCCGCGGCAAAAGCATGGCATATTCGTGTCATACTCTCAGAAACTTATATTTGATATTCAAGCAAACTCATTAAATTCATACCATTTTCACACAGCAAAGTAGTGGAAGAATAATGTAATCAAAAAGACAACACGAATTTCTAGGTTGCGCTTCCCCATTAAAACGACCATACATGTAATATGAACCTGACCATCCAGGGCCAACTGCAAATACTATAAATTATTGCTTTAAATCAACGTCTCGGCATTTACTACTAGGATTAAATTTCAGTTATGGTCCAACCAGCGGAATAAATCAACCGAGCCGTAATGAAACCTCATAAAGAAATTAGAACCAGGGCGCAGGTGTCAATTGACCAGTATCTGAAATGAATTATCCAGGGTACTTGGTCAAGTATTTAAATATGATTTCCTTCTTTTCTCTTTTTGCTAGCACTACAAAATCCAATTTTGTTGTTGTTAAATCATTGGTTAAATCATAGATGTCTTCGCATTTACTAGGATTAAATGTTCTAACGAAACCCCAAAAAGAAAGTAAAACCAGAGCGCATTGTCAACTGACCCGTATCTGAACTGTTTTATCCAGGGTACTTCTCCTTTTTTTTTCTTTTTGCTAGCATGCTTGATAAATCTGATAAATCAACAACAGTGATGAACCTTAAAGAGAAAGTAGAACTAGGGCGGTTTCAAATGACCAGTATCTGAACCGATTCATCCTTCCAGGGTACTGGTCAAGTATTTAAATATTCCTTCTTTTCTCTTTTTGCTAGCACTATAAAAATGCATTTTTTTGGGGGGGTTAAATCATAGATGTCTTCACATTTGACTAGGATTGAATATCAGTTATGATCCAACAGATGAATCAACTGTAATGAAACCTCAAAAAGAAAGTAGAACTAGGGCGGTGTCAAATGACCAGTATCTGATCCAGGGTACTGGTCAAGTATGTAAATATTCCTCCCTTTCTCTCTTTTTTTTTCTAGCCGGCTTGAAAATTGGCCCTTCAAAAAAAATTTTTTTGTGTGGTTAAATTGTAGATCTATCTATGTGTCCGCATTGGCTAGGATTGAATGTCAGTTATATGCTCCTACTGATAAATGACCAGTGTTAACCAGAAAGTAGTCAACAGTGTCAATTGACCAATGTCTGAACTGACTGCTCAGAGTCCAGGGTACTTGGTCAAGTATTTAAATATTCCTCTTTTTGCTAGCAGGCTTGAAAAATAACCCTTCAAAATATAACTTTTTGTTAAATCATATCGTAGATGTGTCCGCATTTACTAGGATTGAATGAATGTCAGTTTTATACTCCTTCTGATAAATCAAAGGTGATGAACCTTAATAGAAAGTAGAACGGTGTTAAATGACCAATGTCTGAACTGTCTTATCCAGGGTACCTGGTGAAGTATTTAAATATTCCTCCTTTTCTCTTTTTTGCTAGCATGCTTGAAAAATATAAGCCAAGTTCATCCAAGCTACCGTAATTCAGTGGTCTCAGTGGTCATAATTTAGCTGCATGTACAGGGTATTACGCTAACCGGGATTTCATAATGGTAGGTGCTGTGCACTGGCGCAGTTAACATGGATTTGGGCGAGAAAGTTTCTAAATGTATGCAAGATACAGATTTAAACCTTTGGATATTGATTGTGGCTTATAAATACATGAAACATACTCCTAATGACACAACATTAGAAATGGGGAATATATGAATTCTGATTTAATTGATAATATAGGATGAGAGACTGAGAGCCAACAAAAAATACTTGGGGTACACGCTGCGGTATGGTAGGCGGCAAGTGTGGTAAACATGAGTCCGAAATGGAATCTTAAATAAAAACGTAACTGCCCTAAAAGCAACACCAAAACAAATATTAAAACAAACTTATAATATAACCAAATTTATTTCATAAAGGGTGAAACTGGAAGTCAACGATAATACAGAAACTGATAATTAATAAAAACGTGAATTTATTTCATAAAGGATGATAGTCAACGAAAATGCTCGGGTGGTCCAAACTGGAATCTTAAATCTTAAAATGTAACTACTCTAAAAACAACACAATATAATAAAATACAGAAACTTTATATATAATATTAATAAACAAATTTAGATGAAAGTCAACGAAAATGCTCGGGTGCATGCTGCAGTAGGTAGGTGGCGGGTGTAGAAAGCATGAATCCGAACTGGAACCCGAAGATTCAAACCTGTGGCTTTTCGACCGACGTTGTGCAACGTACGTGTACACAGGTTTAGACCTTACGGGTCCGGTCAAGATCACAACGAAAAATCAAATCAAACGGCAAACGGTCAAACGCCAAGTGGCCAAGGTCGGCATGCAGAACGAATAACGATTAAATAGATAATCACAAGACATGAACATGTCAGGACATGTCAGAACATTCAGGAAAACCTTAGATGCAGATGCTGGTATTGTGTAAAACAGGGCTCTACACTATGTACTTGCCCCATGGCCTGGGGCTAGTAAAATTTGATGTCGGGCCAGTAAAAATCCACTCGCAATGTCCTGGGGCCAGTAAAAATGATGTCAGGCCAGTCAAATTTCAGTGGCCAAATTGGGCAACTGAATTTTCAAATTGACCATCACAAGATCACGGAATAAGAAAATATTACTTTCTTTTTTGTCAAGCCTCGTACAATTAAACGTGAACAAAAATACACAGGGGGGCTCAGGGTGAATTTCTCCCAAACTGCCAAAAAGAGCCCCCCCCCCCCCCCCCCCCACCTGAAAAAAAAAAAAAAAATCATAAAAGAGACCCCTGTGTGCATCAGTTTCAATGAACAACACATTTTAGAGTGCCATTTTCATAATTGCAATTTTGATCAATAAAGAGAGAGACATTTTCAATAGTGGACAGTCAACAAATCAAATGAAATTTTGGGGCTAGTAATGATTTATATTGGGCCAGTGAAAATAGACAAATATTTTACTTTTCCAATGGGCAACTTGCCCCCCCAAAAAGTAAGTGTGGAGCACTGTTCTACAACTCGAGATATCTCCATGCAGTGAACAGATGCATCTATGGACAAAATTAAAGTTGTACAACAAATCAATAAAAATCTGGAATAATTTCAGAATGCAGGTTGTGAAAAGGTTGGTGAATTTCTAAATAATACAAGTCTAATTTAAACACTACTGGCATGCAAACTCTCAAATAAAAGGACCAATTATTAAAATGTTACAATTAAAACTGTTTCAAACAATATATATAGGGAAACTGACCAGAAAAATGAAAAAGAGCAACATTTAGAAAATAGGGTTTCTCCGTGATTCGCATCGGAGAACTGCGGATTGCTAGGCCGGTTGCTCTACCCACTGAGCTATAGAAAGCCCTTGTGCCAGTGGTCATCCCTGAAACCCCCTTTTCTCAGTGCTTGATGGTCAGGAGCTGTCGTAATTCCCGACACAAACCCGAAGCATAAGAAATCTACTTAAACCCTATTTTCTTTGCTCTTTTTCATTTAGAGTTAAAACTGATCAGACGGACCAAAATGCAGTCCCGAGGTAAATTATAAAGTGGCTACAAAGTACAAAGGCACAAAATAAATCTAGTTACTAAATATCTATGGCCACTACTTCTATAACAAATCATCAGAAAAGGAGATAAAAAGTGATTAAAAAACAATCGGTACATTTCACAAAATGCAAACATTACCATGCAGATTATGTTTCATTTGTATTGTGGTAAAATAAAATATTACAGATTTTTAGGGTCATGAAAATTGAAAAGATTCACACAAATTTGGATGAAGCAGAGACTGTGTAATAACATTGCAGGGAACTTGCTCTATCTATAATTACATGGATCTATACGCTACAGTTAACACAAGTTGGTATAATTATTTAACACAAATTTTAGAAATTAAAACCGACAAAGTGAACAAATTCTAAACATCTTGATGATTTTGCACATATTTTGCAGATTAGTCTTTATGCTTCATTCTTGACGATTTCAAAATGAAATAGAACTTGACCTTGAGTAACGGTTCTAAACAGTGTCAGGCAAGCCCTATTTTCTGACCTAGCGGTTGCTAAGGAGGCAATCGCCCAGCTCCAACCCACTACCAAAAGCCAGAATACAAAAGAATGTGATATCGCTACGTTGGTAACTTTGGTAATACTAATAAGATACAAATATCATTTGTTTAAATTGAAAACAAAGTTATAGTAGAGTACCGCAGTTATAATATCACATTATTTTGTTATTTTAGCGCATGCAGTACCTATCCACATCGGGCGCGCATGATGTACTATCTGAGCCTGTAAGACAGTTTTGAAAAACTCTAATTTCCTTACATGTATAATGTGTTTGTGAATGATGCCTACGTTCCTCTTGGAAAGGAAAAATAAATGAACAAATGCTCAATGCGAATTTAAGAACATGGGAATGTCAATTTTGTGCTGCCCAGCGTGTGAAATATTAATTGCGCGAATATAATCGTGTTTACACTAGCTCAGCTACATGTTCCAAGTTCTGTTTTTATTTTGAAACCAACAAGAATGAAGCTAACCCTAACCGTAACCATAATACCCATAGCTTAGGAGATGGTCGTTTTCAAGATAGAAAGACAAGATTTTTTGTTGGTCCCGTTCCTGGTCCGTTCTTGATGATGGATGCGTCTGTTTGGCCTACTACCCTAAGGACATGGTCCCGTTCCCGGTCCGTTCTTGATGATGGATGCGTCTGTTTGGCCTACTACCCTAAGGACATGGTCCCGTTCCCGGTCCGTTCTTGATGATGGATGCGTCTGTTTGGCCTACTACCCTAAGGACATAACCTGTGTCCTGGTCCCGTTCCCGGTCCGTTCTTGATGATGGATGCGTCTGTTTGGCCTACTACCCTAAGGACATGGTCCCGTTCCCGGTCCGTTCTTGATGATGGATGCGTCTGTTTGGCCTACTACCCTAAGGACATGGTCCCGTTCCCGGTCCGTTCTTGATGATGGATGCGTCTGTTTGGCCTACTACCCTAAGGACATAACCTGTGTCCTGGTCCTGTTCCCGGTCCGTTCTTGATGATGGATGCGTCTGTTTGGCCTACTACCCTAAGGACATAACCTGTGTCCTGGTCCCGTTCCCGGTCCGTTCTTGATGATGGATGCGTCTGTTTGGCCTACTACCCTAAGGACATAACCTGTGTCCTGGTCCCGTTCCCGGTCCGTTCTTGATGATGGATGCGTCTGTTTGGCCTACTACCCTAAGGACATGGTCCCGTTCCCGGTCCGTTCTTGATGATGGATGCGTCTGTTTGGCCTACTACCCTAAAGACATGGTCCCGTTCCCGGTCCGTTCTTGATGATGGATGCGTCTGTTTGGCCTACTACCCTAAGGACATGGTCCCGTTCCCGGTCCGTTCTTGATGATGGATGCGTCTGTTTGGCCTACTACCCTAAGGACATGGTCCCGTTCCCGGTCCGTTCTTGATGATGGATGCGTCTGTTTGGCCTACTACCCTAAGGACATAACCTGTGTCCTGGTCCTGTTCCCGGTCCGTTCTTGATGATGGATGCGTCTGTTTGGCCTACTACCTTAAGGACATAACCTGTGTCCTGGTCCTGTTCCCGGTCCGTTCTTGATGATGGATGCGTCTGTTTGGCCTACTACCCTAAGGACATAACCTGTGTCCTGGTCCTGTTCCCGGTCCGTTCTTGATGATGGATGCGTCTGTTTGGCCTACTACCCTAAGGACATAACCTGTGTCCTGGTCCTGTTCCCGGTCCATTCTTGATGATGGATGCGTCTGTTTGGCCTACTACCCTAAGGACATAACCTGTGTCCTGGTCCTGTTCCCGGTCCGTTCTTGATGATGGATGCGTCTGTTTGGCCTACTACCCTAAGGACATAACCTGTGTCCTGGTCCCGTTCCCGGTCCGTTCTTGATGATGGATGCGTCTGTTTGGCCTACTACCCTAAGGACATAACCTGTGTCCTGGTCCTGTTCCCGGTCCGTTCTTGATGATGGATGCGTCTGTTTGGCCTACTACCCTAAGGACATAACCTGTGTCCTGGTCCCGTTCCCGGTCCGTTCTTGATGATGGATGCGTCTGTTTGGCCTACTACCCTAAGGACATAACCTGTGTCCTGGTCCTGTTCCCGGTCCGTTCTTGATGATGGATGCGTCTGTTTGGCCTACTACCCTAAGGACATAACCTGTGTCCTCGTAACACCAGCACAAGTTAAGACCTTACGGGTTTAGGCCAACCAGTAGGATCTCTGCGCCGGGGTTTAGGCCAACCAGTAGGATCTCTGCGCCTTCGTCGTCGCAACGCTTTCGTCGTAAGCTAAATAAACAAACATTGCCAGCATGGTCTGACTGAAATATTGAGTCCTCTACATACCGTGATCTCTCTATTGCCCATGAGCCACTTGTAAGGAGTGCTCTTCTGGGAGTGGAGATGGTGCACATCAGCACAAATTACGACCTTACGGGTTTAGGCCAACCAGTAGGATCTCTGCGCCTTCGTCGTAGCAACGCTTTCGTCGTAAGCTTAACAAAACAAAAACATTGTCAGCAGCCTGACCATTGATATTGCCCAGCCTGATATTGAGTCCTCTACACACCTTCCTTGACCAGCATTTTCACAGCATTCATATGAATGGTGTCTGTATTGAATTGCCCACGAGTCACTTGTAAGGGGTGCTCCTCCCCTGTGAGTGGAGATGGTGCACATCAGCACAAGTTAAGACCTAACAGGTTTTAGGCTCTCTCCGTCATTTGAATGATCTTCTCAATGCCCTGAGGAATGCTCCCCTGGGAGTGGAGATATCAACACCCGCAAAAGGTACGGGGCCATCTACAATGTATGTACGCACGAGGGGGGGGGGGGGGTTCACGCTAATGCGTACGATATATTAACCATGTGTATACAAAGTGCGTGCAAGGGGGGAGGGGGTCAATTTCGGACAATAATTTGCCTACGTACTTTGTAGATGGCCCCTACGGCATTACGGGTCTGACTAGCTATACAGAGATGTCACTGCTTTACAGTCTATATCGTAGATGTGCAATTGGAAGAAATCTCCCTTTTATACCCTGGGCAGCGAGCAGAGAATGCCCCCCTCAGAGCCCCATCGAAGCCTCACCTGTCTGGCATATTTTAGCATGGGAAATGAATATTAAAGGGACTAAGTAACATTGTCCAAATCCTGAACATCCAATTGGAATTCTAATGGATCTAAGTGGATGGATAGCTCAAGAGTCGTTGGTCAGACAGGGAAAGAGAGATACATAGTGCTAGAAATTGGCATTCTGATCATATTTCAATATACCGAGAGGGTTTTTTTTGTTTTTTTTTATATCGCCGGTGCTGCTAATGAGGAACTGGTTGAATTTATTACTTTTACAAGGTTCATTTCCTCCACATACTCTACCCTGACCATGGCAAAGCAATGCACAGGATCGCCGTTTTAACTCACTCACTACTGTAACATTGCTGTGCACAAATTATTTTTTTTAATACACGGGGATCGGGGCAAATTCGCCCCAGAAATGACCAAAAAAAACACCTTCGAAAATCATTAAAAGAGCTCCGGAAAATTTGCATCTAGAGTTCAATGCAAATCAATTTTTGGAATGTTATTTTAATGCAGGTATATAAGCCTGAAAAGTAGTCCCCAAAAAATATATTTTCCCTGGCTTGATCGTGTTTAAAAAAAGATATCTCGGCAACGGCGATATGCTCTGCCAGGTGGTATATATTGATATCAGGAAGAAAAAAACAATACCGATGTAGAGGAGTATCGTGGCCCAAGTTTGGGCAAGTAACATTTAGATTCATCACATTTTGCTGGCCCTGAATCTGAATGGAGTTGCCCAAACAAAGAAAAAAACATTAGAAAAGGCGGTCTATTTTGTTGCAAAGCCGGGAAAGTAAAATTTGAGATCCAAACATATTTGTTTATTTTGTTGCCCAGTCGGGAAATTAAATTTTGAGATCAAAATATGTTAGTGGCCCGAAGCTCATTTCTGGTGGCCCCGGGCCAGCGGGCCTTAGGTAATTTCAAGCCCCGTTTCTTACAATAACTATAAGCATATATCTACCTCTCTTTCCTCTGTAGCAAATATGCATATTATCTTTCTGTTCCCGCCCGACCAATGAGCGATCGATCCAGTCCACACCTTGCCAGCTTCCATTGTTCATGCTAAAATATGCCAGACAGGCAGACATGCAGGCAGGCAGCAGGTGAGGCTTCACAGGGGTATACTTTGCTGGGGGTATATTAAAAAAGGGTATATTTCCATTGCAAGTCTAAGATTTCCAGACTGCGATGAAATGACACGATAATTTAGACAGGGATAGCTAGTAGTTGGGAGAGGCATAACAGGGGTGTGAAGATGGATATTTTGATCACATCTCTGAGATAAAGAGTGTAATGCAAATCAGTAAAGGACAAGTACAATTTGAAGTTACTTGCTCAACCAAAGCAAGGAATTTTGATCTGAATTTTACATGATATTATGTAGATAAAATGCAAGAAAATATTTTACTGGTATGTATCGCTCCACTGAACGAACAATAGAACACATATCAAAACACCAGTAAATGCATATTCTCTAATTATCCTCCATATTTTCTCTATTAACATAACACTCAAACAATTACTCACCTAAATTACGTTCAAATCAAGCCCTACATTTTTCTCCGCTAATTTATGCGCAGATAACCTTTCGTGAATGTTATGTGCTTAAATATGCAAGACTGGCAGTGGGAGTGGCAGACAGTATCGTTGTACTGCGCAATTGATCAAAACAACATCCACGTCATATTTTCTGTAATATTACAAGATTCAGACAATCTCTTATTTTCAACTCAAATTTGTTCTACACCGCCTTAAAATGTTATCAGCTCATTTATGCTTAGAGTTAGAGAACCATTATTTGCTTAAATGTTAGACTGCCCAAAAGGAAGTTAAAAATTGCTGCACTATACGATAGAACATAACCCGACAACACAAGTTAATGCACGATGTACAGTCTGTAATTATCCACATTTTCTCTAAGTTATTACAAGACTCACCAATTCTCTTATTTTTTTACCCAAATTATGCTCCAACCAAGTCGTACAGTATCAGCTAAAGAGTAGACTAGGTATATGTATACAAGTAAGAAATTGTACATGGAAGTTTTTTCCAGGTATTAATATTGTTCAAACACAGCACCTTAGCAACACCAGTGCTCTGTTTCATAAAACACTTGCAATTGTTGTAAGTGTCCAATTATTGTAACTATTAGGTCAACAGCCAATCAGCATGGAGCATTTTAGCTGTTGCCATGGTTGAGTCAATAATTGGACACTTACAACAATCGCAAGTGTTTTATGACAAGGGGCACAGAATGTATTCATACATGTTATGGTCAGTGTGTCCCATTTAATTACAAGTATATAGGTCAAACAATCCCTCCATTTATATTATTATGGTATGTGCATCTAATTATACGCACACAGCCCCACAGTAAAATGTCAAAATACAGAATGAAAGTGCATGTAGATGCATGCTTAAAGGGGTAGTTTAGTTTTGGTAGAGAGGGCGCTGCACACCACAATTTTTTTGTGAGGTAATGAAAAACTGAGCGTCGAATTTGAGAGAACATGCAATTTTAATGGCAGAATAAACTTTATTTGGTCAAAATCGACCCAGAAACGGCTGAAATATCAATAAATATATCTGATCTTATAATTATTTGGGGCCCAAATAATTAGATAATTTTTAGAAAAAATAAAAAAATGCTTGCACTTTTTCAAAAATTTTCAAAAGTGTTTTTAAATAGTTGTTGATGATCTCGCTATTTAATCATTATATCAATAAAACATCACATGCATAATTTTGTATGAAAATGGTTGAAACCAATGCCTTTTTAAAAAGCGCCCTCTTGTGTTTTAATGACTCTTTTTGAATTATAACAGGCTTTTTACTTAGTCTTTTGTAATTTTGTATACCTTTCGAGCATGGTGGAGTTATAACTATTAGTTTATAATGTTACTGTGCAGGTTTTGGCTACTAAAATTCAGCCTTACCAAAACTAAACTACCCCTTTAATGAAATGTAAGTAAATATCCGCCCCTATCACTTGCCATTTTCCTAAAAAATTATGTATGCACTGCACCTGACCAGTATTCCAATGACCTGGATATATGTATCTTTCGATCTAGCAAATTTTAAATTCCAACACCCTGGATATAATAGAGTGTAAATATGTGTATGTCATATGTATAGCGTGTGTGTTAGTGTTATTATACTGCAGTCAAGCGGTCTAGATATAATAATGGATATGTTCAGATGCCCCCCCCCCCCCCCCTCTCCCAAATCACCACCACCACCACCAATCACCCCTTTAGCTCAATGCCATATTGACCAACTTATGACAGGCAATTTCATTCTAAAAAAACAGCCTTCAAAACTAATGCATAATGAATTAATTTCACAACATTTATTAAACCTAGTAATTTTGCAAGCTTATGCTGCAGAGGGAATTATGAACAAAATATGAATCTACCCACAAACCTTACCAGAGCTCTGAACAATTCTTTACCAAGTTCAAATGTGAATCAAGTATTTAGTATTTTTCCATGAAATCAAGAGCCCAAAACATACAAGAGACCCTACACAATTATTTCATATTTGTCACAAGTTCAAATGAAAAACAAAATTTTCAAATTTTGAGTTGAGAGACCGTTTGAAAAATAGACCTAGAAAATGCACCCCTTTTCCTTATCTGTCCTAAATGGGTTAAAATACAATACCCTGGATCAATACCAGCTTGAAAGGTAATATATTACAAAATGCCAGACTATCCACACACATACACCACTGCTGTGACCAGACATACATACAAAACACTGTGTAATAAATGCAATATACTGGTGGGACAGACATAACACACACACACATAGCAACCATACCCTGGTTTGCCCAGGTTATAATGCAATACCATGTACAGACAGAGATACACACAGACATTATCCACACAGACATGTGCATTTTATAGCCTGTGTAATATAATGATGATGCACTAGATACAGACAAGCCAGCCAGGGGTAGCTAGTCTACAGATACCAGACCCCTGACCTCTGTATGAACCCAACCCATGCAAAAACACAATTATAATACAGCTGAAGCCCCATGACAAGAATTTCGCACAAACAATAACAAGGCACCAAAAGTGGGTTAGGTTAAATTAATCTGGGTAGGGAAAAAGACAGGAAAAAAGCATAGAGAAGCAATCAGGGCAAAAGGGTAGTCTGTTGCTAGATTTAGGCTACATTATTTTACACAAGATAAATTCAAGACATCATACACAACTGAGCGCTATGTCATGAATAATTAATTTCATATTGCGGGACTTACAGGATAGATATGAATAGTCACCTTTTTGTTGTTGAAGTTTTTCCTATTTTCATCAACTTATCATACAAATGTCTCACTATAACCAAACAATATAAACACATTCATGAGTTCTTCTTGCACGATACTTTTTCAAGCCACTTTGCTCTGCACATTTCACAAAAAATAGCACAAATGTAGGATGTGTTCAACAGGCTTGAAAATAAATGTGTAGAAAAAGAAATGGGGGGGGGGGGGGGGGGGGGACAAGGGGGCTAAAACTAGCCCCTGTTGCAAAGCCATTTCCAGAATACCCATGAATGTGTTTAGCACTCTTCTACCAATGACAAATCAGCACAAATGTAGGTTGGGGTCACCTGATTTTTTGGAGAGAAAGAAAAGAAAAAAAAGAGCAAATTGACCAGCTGTTACTGTGTCCCTGGAGTAATCATACAAGTATAATTTAAATTCCAGAAAAAAAAATTAACCTCTAAATGAACTGTGCTCTGCACATTTCCTTTAAAAAATACAAAAATGTAGGTTGGGGTCATCAGATTTTTTGAGAAAATTAAGAAAAGAAAAGAAAAGAAAAGAAAAGAAAAGAAAAGTTAGGGGAAAGAAAGAGAGCAAATCAGCTGTACTTGCACTGCAAGTACAATGTTATTTCCAGCACACATTTACACATGAACTGTACTTTGCACAATTCTACCAAAATTACCAATTTCTAAAAATAGCACAAATGTAGGTCAGGTTCAATTATGAGCTATTTATAGAAGTCCTGCACATATGAGCCAAGTGTGTACTATAACGTGTGTGTGTGTGTGTGTGTGTGTGTATTGCACAGTGATCAGCTGTTTTTTTCATGCTATCCCTGCACAGTTCAATTGCTATTTATAGAATTCTTGCACACATGAGCTTAGTGTGTACTGTAAAATGTGTACCTGGGTATGTGTGTGTTGCACACTGACAGTGATCAGCTGTTTTCGTGCTATCCCTGCACAGTTGCATCGCTATTAATATGAAAGCCCCACATATGAGCCAAGTGTGTAAAATGTGTGTGTGCCTGTGT
This sequence comes from Echinarachnius parma, assembly GCA_037951105.1. Taxonomy (NCBI): domain Eukaryota; kingdom Metazoa; phylum Echinodermata; class Echinoidea; order Clypeasteroida; family Echinarachniidae; genus Echinarachnius; species Echinarachnius parma. The sequence continues at coordinate 48,729 of JBAMJV010000899.1, read as the reverse complement.
GCTACACAGCATGCACATAAATCAGCTGTTTTAGTACACAATGGCATACCAATTCACAGTGCACATGCATGCAGTATCAACAAACACAGGTAAGTGTACAAATGACCACTAGCATACAAGTCCAACCAACCAACCAATCACAAATGGGGTCACTTGCACACTAGTGGCCCCTGGTTTCAAAACATAAACATGAACTTGTGTGCAAGTGACCCACATCACATCACAATCAGCTGTTAAGTGTGCACTCCCAGCACACATGCTGGGCTGTTGACTGCGTACATGCATGGCTCCCTTGGGCGAGACATTGAAAAAATGGGTCGCTAGCACGTTTTTGGTTATGAATAACTGGGGGGCTATTCTCAATGTATTTCACAAGTACAATAAACTGCACATATGACTCTGTGTGAGAATTATGCTAAGTGGCACCCATATATCGGCTGCTATTTCGTACGGCGCACGCTAAAGGCCACTGGCTGTTACAGTTACTACTTTTGCATACATGTACAAAATTGCCATAACTTATTGGGGCACCAATAGCAAACACGGGAGTGAACAAAATAAGATTTAATTTTAGGGGGCTACTTATTCAATCTGATGGATATCACAACATATTAAAAATAATATACCCTACATGGTAATTGTAGGGGCTACCTACCATTTTCATAACCCTAGGGCTATTTTAAAAACTAAGGGTCAAAATCGCCCTCAGCCTCCGAACTTACCAGACAGTGCAAGTGGAATGATTAATTAGCTAGGAAGGGGGTCGTTAGCCGAACATACAACTATCTGAAGCCAACGCATTCAACAAACGTGTCAATACCACAACATTGGTTAAAATGGGGCAACCATACATTAGCCGACATTTTCAATACAAGGGTCAAAATCGCCCTCAGCCCCCCCCCGTGTGGTTACTAACCATGCCATGTGTGAACTTACCAGAGAGTGCCAGTAGAATGATTAATTAGCTGGGAGCGGGTGAGAAGTTCCTTGCACTCTGAGCACGCTGAGCAATCGACAGTTGCACGTATGACTTACACCACACGAATCGACACATTTAGTAAATGGGTCGCTCGCACGCTGGCTGGTTATTATAAATATGCGGGCAACTGAATGTGGCGTCCAGGGAATGTAGAACGCTTTTAATTTGTAGGGAGAATGCAAAACCACATTTTATTCGCCGCTAATACGAAACTGTCTGTGACTTTTGCCGGCTGTCTGACTTTTGCCAGCTTTTGATGGCTGGCTGGCCGGGTGGCTCGAGGGAGGCAACAAAATTCTAGGGTATGGGGACAAGACTAATTTGATCTAGATGAAGTGGCCCCCAAATATATTAATGAGACAGACGGCGACAGAGATGGAGAGAAGGGGAGAGAGAGGGGCTTCAAATAACACAGACACAGACACTGTTGTGAACTTAAAATGTCAGCTGAGTGATTGCAGACAATTGGGGCTGTTCAAAGGGAAGAACAAATCCATAAGCAGGGTTTGTTTGCCCGGGGCAAGTAAAATTTGGTGTCGGGCAAGTACAATTTCATAAATTGTCTGGTTTGCTTGCTCGATTGGGCAACTAAATAATTGTTCAACTATGAGAGAACAATGTAATTTATATATTTTTAATCTCATCTAGAAGTAAGAGGGCAAGTCAATTTTATATTGGGGCAAGTAAAATTTCTAAATTCATGATTTTACTTGCCCAATGGGCCAGTACAGAAAAGGGTTAGTGTGGAGGCTTGCCATAAGTTTGGAGAGTTGGAGAGAGAATGAACGAGAGAAAAGAAAAATATTAAATGGGAAGCTTGGACCAATAGAGAGAGAAAGAAAAAGAGTGTGTAAAAGAGGGAATAGAAGACATACAAAATAATATAAAACCATTTTGCAGATACATACATATATCCATACACACAACACACACAGGTAATAGCTCTAATTGAAATTAAAAAGTATGTATAAATGTCAAGAGGCACTAGATACAAATGCTTAATAAATTGTTTAAAACCACAAATAAAGAAAAAGGCGGGGGTGAATTAATGTGGCCAGATATGATGTTAAAAAAAATGCACACGTTTCACTGAGAAAATTATGCAGACCCATACAAACTTAAACAGACATATAAAAAAAACAGGCACACATATGCACCCATAAAAAATACATTTATACACAATAGTTTTAAAGTAACACACACACACACACATACATCATACAGTCACTTAGACACAGAGACAAACAGACACAAACACAAACAGGTAGACATACACACACACACACACAGACAGACATATACACACACACACAAACAAACACAGGCATACACACTGACACACATAATGCATATCAATAGCATATGGAGACACTATAGGCCCTATATAATATACCTTGTACAGTACTAAACTTAATTATAAATGCGCAGACAGAAAGAGCCAGGCATATAGGCCTACTCTACTGTCTACCTTATATAGCGAGATATAGAGATAATTATGCGCAGACAGAGTATATTGACAGACTGGGGCCGGGATAGAGGGGAAAATTAGAGCATGTGAAATGGAACAGGCCTCGCTCTGTATTAATTACATGTCTGCTTTCAGACGTGATATCAAACATGCATGATATTTAGCACGCTATGGACAGCCGTAATATATCAGTTGCCACGTATTCAGAAGACCGCCTTTCAATATTTTCCATTTGTCTTGTTCTTGTTTTACTTATTGTCCTGTGTAGTGTTTGATATCAATTGTTTTATCATTTTTTTATTAACGCAATAATTATGTGTGATTTTAAGTATTTTGTCATGTTAATTTCATAAATGTCATAAAGTATAATTCCATAGTCCAGTAAAGGATGTTTTCTAAAAGCTTATGAATCATGTCACCAATGTAGGTTCCCCACCATTTAATTTATTGCAAGATGCCAAATTCACAACATAAATTTCACAAAATCAAAATTATGAAAATTATGCACTTTTGTCCAAAAAGTTCGGCACTGCAATCTTTCATTTATTTTTGGGTGGCTACTTTGCATGAAAACAGCCCTTCTGCATTCCTTTCAATGCAAATATACAGGGACTCTTTTAGTTTTACGATCGAACATGAACTATAATACTGACCGTGTATAACAATAAAATACAACATAAATTACAATAATCATATCATATCAATTTTTTTAAATGCAATAATCAGCATCCTACAGCAAATTCTAAAGGTAGTTCAGATTTATCCACTTGATGCGCATTGCCATCTAGCAAAAGCCATGCACAGTGTTATGCACAAACCAGCCTAATTCAAAATGGCAAACGGCCATGCAGAATCCCCATGCATGTTAAAGGGATCTAGTAACTTTGTTGACATGTGCAAAAAGTGATGAGTGGTTGATGCAATGTATATTGTTGTTATCTCATATGTCCCACTGGGTGTTGTGTGAAAGTTTTAAGTCAAATTGACATTGCATGGCCAAGTAATGAGCGAAAATGTAAAGTGATATTCACTAAATCATCGCACTCACTTTGTACACGGTTCTGACGATCCATTGGATAATTTGACATCTGAACACTTCAATCGTAAATATCCTTTTAATGAAAGGGAAATTTGGAAAACCGAAACCTGTCCCATGCTTTTTTTGTTAATAAGAATACAAGGTATGAGGGAACCGCTGGAATTTCAATTGGATTTTGAGGATTTGGACAATGTTACTAAGTCCCTTTAAACCTCTTATTTTTCAGCCGGAAAACAATTTTGCCGCAGAGCATGGAATTCAATCATTTTATGATTGCAAAAAATTTGCCACGTTTAATTGAGCATCACCGTCAAGCCCAAGGTTATTCCATCTCGGAAAAAGAAGGGGGTTTTCCCTTTTTCATTGTCTGTTCTGTTAAATTCCTCTTGCACTTGATATAACGAATTGTATGAATAGTTCTCGCTGTTCAATTGATGTAAAGGGTTCTGTATGTCTCTTTCACTTCCCCTGGACGTCATGTCCAAGGTTTGTATACATGTATACGTGCTAGTAATTAATGTGCAACTAATTAAAAGGGCTTGTACAATACACTGTCAACTATGTGCAAGGACCTAGATGCAATTTGTGTCTGATAATATGCCAGAATAGCCATCCAGTTTCTCATGTAATTTATGCGTGATCATATTACACTGTCAACTATACTGATATAATTTATTCAACAACAAAAATGTCGCATTTGCAGCTACTAGCTGAATTGCAGTGGCATATATATGCAAGGATGTACCGTCATTTATGTGTGATATATTATATCCTAATAGCATAACTACCAACCATCTAGTTTATGATGCAATGTATGTGTGATGTAAAGTATACCTGAATTAATAGCATGCCGCCCAACCAATCAGTTACTCATTATAATATAACTGTATACTGTCTGACATTAAGTTCTAAAGGCATTATGATATAACTGTACACTGTCTGGGGCCAAGTTAGGCATTATGATATAACTGTATACACTGTCTGGCACCAAGTTTACTCATTATAATATGCTTGTATACTGTGGCTAGCTAGCTAGCTAGGTCACTGCATCGCTAATGGACATCAGAAAGCTTCACCACTTACTCAGGACTACAAAGTGACATTCCACCTACTTAAATTCAGTCCTCCTCCCCCATGTTCCATTCCCTCGGACTCCTCCTCCCCCTCTTCTCTTCCCTTCCCTCTTCTTCTCCCCTCCCCTCCTCCCCCTTCCCGCCAGCCTTTCCTTCCCCTCCCCCCTTCATCAGCAACCCTCCTCCTCCTTCCCCTCTCCCCATTCCTGCCCCTCCCCCACATCCCCATCCCTCTTCTCTTCTCTTCCCTCCTCTCCCTTATCCTCCTCCCCCCTTTCCTCCTATCCCCTCCCCCCTTCCAGCCCCTCCTCCCTCCCCTTCCAGCCCCTCCCCTCCTCCAATGACAGTGATTTAATCAGTAGACGGACATTCACCCATCCATCATGTAAACCTAACTGGCCACAGGCCCCCTGGCCCAAGGCCACTAAAATTGAGCTTGGGGCTACCACATTTTGTCAGCATAACATTTGACTTGCCCAACTGGGCAACCAGAATGAACAGATTTTCTAATGTATTTCCTTTCTTTTTTCTCGGGCAAGCAAAATTTCTATGAAGTACGAACGAGTCTCAATTTTACTAGCCCGACTGGGCCACCCGGAAAACAAAGGGTAACTTCTAGCATAAAATCATAGAATTGCCTTGAATCTATATTATATTCCCTGCACGAAGTGACCTCAAAAAATTTAACCCACTTTAAATATCTAATACTCGCCCCGGAGTCTGCTCTTAAAATCAGCTGACTGCATCTATCGACACACTTGAATCTACCCATTCCTTAGTACACGCTATGTCCAGTTGCCAAGTATAATACCATGAATACTGTACAGTCAAACCCGTGTTTGGTGACCACCAAAGGGAATCACGAAAAAGTAGCCACTCTAGACAGGTGACTTCGATAGACGGGTTCTCAAGTGTTGGCCTCTATGGCTGCTATAGACAGGTGGCTGCCAACACAGGTTTGATTGTAATACGTACTTGTAATACGTACATTGGCCTTTTACAAACCTGCATGCTACTATGATAATATGCATTTCCCTTACAAAGTGACCTTCACGCATAGAGTACTGGACTGGCTGGCAATGGTTTATACATTATACGACTTGTTAGTTGATGAAACTGCTTCACAAAGCTACTCATAAATACACTGCCCGCTTAATACATCTGTTAACTATTCACCATTATGATTTATTAGGGACTTGAAACCTTAAATAAAAAATTACTTTCCCATTAAAATGTCTACTAGATGTTGATAAATTATACTGTAGACAACTTGCTGGCTGACTACACTTCCAAGCTACACAAAAATACACTGTCCACTCGATATTATCTAACTGTTTACTGTTATAACTTTATAAGGGGCTATAAATTCTACAAAATGACATGCATACAGTTAAACCTGTGTATAGTGACCATCCAAGGGAAACAAGAATATCAGCCACTGTAGACAGGTGACCTCTATTGACAGGTTCCATGCCATTGTTTTCCTCTGCAAAGGGATCACTTTTGGTGGCCACTAAAGACAGGTTGGCTGCTATAGTAGACGGGTGAAAGCCAATACGGGTTTGACAGTTTTATGCACTGACAAATCATTTTAACTGTTCACTGTTATGACAAGGGACTTAAAATCCTACACAAAATGACCTTCCCATATCAAACTGCTGCTGGCCATGACAGTGATTTATGCATCAGACACTCCAGCCTACTTGTAATAATCATGTTAGCTGACCACAAGAAAATAACCACAGAAACCACAATGTATTGACCATGGCTTTGCCACCCCACCCCTAGTCTTCAACTTCAAGACCTTATTGTTCAATATATGCCCAAATGCATTCAAGTTTGACGTTCATTTTTTTCAATTTACAGCTTTCACCGTGCATGGGCTTGCCACCCTTAGTCTAGAAGATCAAGATCCTGTTGAGTTTATTGAAAATCTGTGATCATCATTTATGGCTTATAGTCATTAAGTTGAATTCATGCTGAATAAAATAAAATTGTAATGCACTGACCATGGGCTTGGCTCACCTAGTCTACAAGTTCAAGACCCTATTCCTCAAAACACCCAACTGCATAGTGAACTGCACTAATCTATGTGAATATGTTCATTTACTTTCATGTGCGTATACTTGTGATAATATCACAATATACATAGTGCTAAGCTAGACTAACAACCAACTAAAATATGGCTCTGCACCCCTAGTGTAAGAAATCGAAACCCAAACTCAATTCACTGATATTGTAATAGGCTTGGCACCCCCAGTTTGTGATAGCCAGTCCCTGCTAAAGCCGTACATTCAATTTCAAATGCAGTCAAACCTTTGCATAGTGAAGAAGAACTAAAGGAAAACAAGAAATGTGACCTTTGTAGACAGGTTCATCCCAATGATAGGTATGTCAAACCTGTGTGTAGGGGCCACCTAATGGAAACAAGGTAAGTGGCCACTCTAGACAGGTGACCTCTGGGTACAAGTTCCATAACAAATTAACATCGTTTTCTCTGCAAGTGAGCTCTTTTGGCTTTTTGGCGGCCACTAAGACCGGTTTGACTGTAGCTGTTTGGTGCTCCAAAATGTAATATCATGTTGAAGATAAACAATCTTTACAAATTATGAATTGATTCTATTCAATATAAACCCATTGAAGAATCTATGAAGAATTGCTCCTAGTCCTCTGTTGTCAAGTTGTCAGCTTTGAACATTTTGGCCACGAGTAACACTGACCACTAAAGGACCATTTCAAATTCAATCTAAACTGCCACTTAAGTCTTATGTCATTGATTATTTATCCCCCATTGACCACTCAGTGTGTCGAGGGTCAAGTTTTCTCGCTCATATTTTCATAATTTCCCAAAATTGATGTGATTTGACCCAAACATGTAATTACCATTGACCACAAAGAGACTGTTACAATAACATTGTAAATTGACCGCTAAATGACCAATTATGCCACCACCAATTTCCCCCCTCTTTGACCACTCCGTCAGTCTAGGCAAGGTCATGTTTTTTTTTGCTCAAATTTCAACAATTTCCATATTTTGTTACTGCCTGGGGCTTCAAAGTCAAATGTCCAGCCTAAGCTATAATTATGGATGACCACAAGGGGCGCCTAAGTACATAATTGCATTCTAAGCTGACCACTAATACTAACAAGAGCGAGCAAGGTCAAGTTTTTGTTGGGTCGAATTTCCAGAATGGAGCACTAGAGAGGCTGCCAGTTATTACTACTGACAGAAGACCACTGGGGGGCTGTGCCAATTACATGTTAATTACACTTGCAAATTGACCTGCCCTCAGGGGTCCTAATGTAGGTCACACACTTGCGGGTCAAGCTCTGGTTGAAGGTAGGTAATTTGGTCAGACTGATATTTTCTTGATGGGAGATTTTCAATGCTCACATTTTTTGGGGGAATGGATTACTTTGGGGTTGCAGCATACATGTTAATTGCACTTGCAAATTGACCTGCCCTCAGGGGTCCTAATGTAGGTCACACACTTGCAGGTCAAGCTCTGGTTGAAGGTAGGGTAATGGGTCAGGCTGATTTTCCAGACTGATATTTTCTTGATGGGAGATTTTCAATGCTCACATTTTTTGGGGGAATGGATTACTATGGGTTTGCTACAAATACATGCCAATTCCAAAAGTGACTATTATGGGGTTGATACGATATACATGATTGCAACATTTTGCAAATTGACCCTCATTCAGGGGTCCGAATGTAGGTCACACGCTCGTAGGTCAAGCTCTGGATGTAGGTGATGCCCAAGGGGAGCTGCCACTGTTGAATTTTCTTTTAAAAATTTGGACATTTTGTTGGTAAATTTGTATTGTTCTTATTTCGGAAATGGATTACTTTTTTTATTGCTATGAATAAATGTTTTTCTTTAAAACTGACCCCTCCATCCTCGGGGGGGGGGGGGGGGGGGGGTCTAAATGAAGGTCACATGCTAATTTTGTTTCAGATCACTTCTCTATTCTGCTTCCTATCCTGAAAATAAAACCCTACTTTTTCTCAAGGATTTTCTACCAACTTACTCCAATGAACTTACAAAATCTTACCTTGTAGATGAACTATGTCGGTTGGTTATGTTGTCATCGAAAGGCGGATGCTGCGGGTAATGTTGCAATCAGCAACTAGTAGGGGAATCTACAGGATATAGAGTTTTTTTAACAACAGGAGCTTGTATATCCAATTGGGTATGATAGTCCCTCATGCTCGCGTCAGACATGCTGTAATATCCTATTGTAGTTTAGACGGGTATTCTGCAAGGAGTTAGACAAAGTAAAATAAATTACACTTGGGTTAGAAGAAATATTGACTATTTTAGAGAAGAGAAACAAAAATTGGATGGCGACTACAGAGAAATTGCGGGGAGGACTCGACCATAATTAAGGGTGGGCGTCGCAGTGATGTCAGAATCATAAACTAGTGGGTAAATAAACAGGATCTAGTTATTGTTTGTTTTTTTTAATAACAGGATCATGTCTTCTCTATTGGGTTCGATAGTGCCTCATGCTCGAATCAAAAGTGCCATAACATCCTGTTCCAATTTCTAAAGACGGGTAATTTGATCAATTTGCAGATGGCAAAATCTGCATACTTTGTTTCATATATTACCATTTCTACTTCTGTTACCATGGTTAGTGTCATGACTCTTACACAATTACTACATAATGTAACCATGGATACAGTATTCCACAGTTTTCTCAATAAATTGCACTTTGGTTTATAGAATAAAATAGTGAATATTTTATAGAAGAGAAACGCGAATTTGAATAGAGCCTACAACTCAATTCTGGGAAGACTAAACCAGCATATTGATCCTCTCTGAAGGCGGATGTGGTAGTAAGGTCACAATCAGGTACAAGGAGGGGAATAAACCACAAATATGTGTTGTTTTTTCACAACAGGATCACACATCTGTTATATATTATATCCAATTGGGTATTTAGCAGGAAATAGCCAACATACCAGAGAAAAGATCAATAAGAGAGCATCCAAAGGCGTGCCGGATTTGGATGCTAAAGAAAGGGACAACACTTGGTAGCTAATACATTACGATTGCAGGTCATACCATGTGTGTAAATATCAAATGATTTATCTTCATGACTCAAGGAATTATGGCAGCTTTTCTTGCGAATTTAAGTAATTTTCCCGTCACTTTGAAGTGTTGTCAGCGAGCAATTGCGTAATAAGAGGGATGAATCCTTTCATTTATGAAACAAAACAAATAAGTATCGGAAATAATATCGCTAGTGATATTCGTTTGTCTCGCAATGTATGGTCAAACTAGGAATCTAAAAGATCATGACGTTTCGTATGCCGCTGCAATACTTTGTCAAATGATATAATCTAATGTAGACAATCGGTTTTTATGCTCTACCGTGGCTCCAAAACCCACAAAACAAATAAGTATTGACTTGGTTGATAAAAGAGAGATGGTGAAAGAAAGGAAGAGAGGGAGGGAGAGAAAGGAAAGGAGGAAATAAGAAACAGGACACATTCCGACCTCAAGTTCATGCAAGGGTTGCCAAATAAGAGAGAGTGAGTGAAAGATAGAGAGAGTAAAGGGAAGAGCAGAGATCACGATGCATACCACCAGTTTCAATGAAAAACAATTAAATGAGAAAGAGGGACGGAGCTGGAGGGGAAGGACAGAAAGGTGACATGCCAGTCTCAAGTTCATAACAGGGTTGACAGATAAGAGAGAGAGTGAGTGAAAGAACCAGAGTAAAGGAAAGAGCAGAGATCACGACACATACCCATCACAACACATACCCATTTCAATGAAATAGAAGATAAAGAAGAGAGTGATAGAGACAAGGCTAGCTAGGATAGTCTCAAGTTCACAGCAGGGTTGACAGATCTAGACCCTTAGCGAACCCTGTGACCTTTGACCTTATGTCTGTTGCCCTAGATGTGCCCTGGTCATGTGATATCCCTCAGATACCAAGGTAGCTGTCTGCATGCCTTGCCACAGCTCAAATAGTCTTTGTTTTCCAGACCTTTAATGGTATATATTCTTAGATCTAAGAGTAAGAATAAGAATTAACAAATCAGTAAAATGTGTATTTTGATCCCCTAAACACCAAGGTTCTTCGGAATGACCCGTCATAGTTTCTCAGAAAATGAACACCGTTTACCTAGTGAAATAAAAAGCGTTCTGGAGGTAGGCATTGACACAACAGGGGCAAGGTCATTAATAATCAGACAGTGATAAGCAGTAACAACAAAAATACACAGGGGGGGGGGGGGGGGCCTCGGGCAAATTCGCCCCCCAAATGCCAAAAAAGAGCCCCCGTAAATTTGCATAGAGTTCAATGCAAAACAAATTTCATGCAAGCATGCTTTCAAAAGTAGCCCCCGAAGAAACAAAAAGTAATTTATTCCCTGGTGATGAAACTGAACGTCCGTCCTTACAATACCCTTCCCCGCCCCGCGGTGCAGCTTATCACTCTCATCAGGTCTGATTAAACCGTGATGGGACTATATGATCAGATGGATGGGGGTAAGGACGTTCACAGCTCACCGGATGGAACTCGGATTCCCAGGGGTCTGGTTCCATGCGACCCACGCATGATAATGAGAATGGAAATATATATATTCAACCCATACTTAAAACAAGCCTCCACACTTAAAACTTTTTTGCAAATGTGAATCATACATTTTAACATTAAAAAAAAAATGTACTTGCCGGCGTACTTCTAGATAAGATATATCGCATAAGAAATTAAAATTTTCTTTCAAATTTGGAAGCCGTTTTTAGTTGCCCGATCGGGCAACCAAACTAGACCATTTACAAATTTTACTTGCCCAATAAAAAGTTTTATTTGCCTTGCTGTTTTCCTCTAAAGAACTAACAAAAAACATTTTTTTTCTTCTTCTTCTGCAAATTTCCACTTCGTTATTAAAAAAAATATATGATTTAATTTGAGGACAAAATAAAGCAAGGCCATTTTAAGGTCAACTGCACACAAACATGTTGTGTAATCAGTCAGCAAATCGCACTGAGTATCTTATATTTCTAATCTTTGATATCCCCTTTAATATTAATTAGCAAGATTTAAATCATTAGATGTGGCCGGACACATCCAGAGAAGTGCCTTATATGAAAAGTCGAGAGATGAAAAGTCTGATAGTAAGACTAAGAGGAGAAAAGAGTGATGAAATTCTCAGACTGCTAGAGAGCACGAGAATGTTATCGTTCTATCGGAATGACACCTATGAAATGCTCTTTATGAAAAAGTTTTGGTGAAAAGCCCGATTTAAATAGCGGATAAATCAGTCAATGGTCAATATCATTATTACAACTGGACATGTATGTACGAGAGTCCAACTGGCTCATCGAACCAGCGAATTGAGCAATAATACCTGACTTTTTAACCCCACTTACGGCCGAGGCTTGCTGAGTAAATTATTCTCTGGTAAACTGAGCTCAATATGAATGGCATACAGGGCAAGCGTTGCTTTCAACTTGTTGAAGCCAAATAACAGTATTGGGAAAGTTACCGAAAACATCTATACTGGCCAAACTAATTGATCAATATTGTTGAATAAGTATTAAAAAAAGGGCTTGTGTGGTAAAATCTGAACCTTAGTATCATTAAGTGCAGAACTATTGGAAGAAATCCAATGCGAGCCAGTGAAATATGGCCTAAACCCACCGCCCCTTTGCACCTGTCCGCGCCGTTAGCGCTGGGCTGGAGATATCGACAAGCCCGCATACTGTGAGCTAGCATAGTCATGAGGCCATAATGGTTCTGTAAGTGGTGGTAGTTAATAGCATCGTTTCTGAATTACACAACCTTTTGCAAAATATTGGGCATCTATTTGATATCACACAATAATATATGGTCCCCTTTAAATGGTTTAACGTGAATGCGAGTTATGCATTCCACTGTGAGCCTCTCTCGTATGCAATGCAGTGTAAATGCAGAATTTCCCAGTTGGGCCCCAAAGCCACTGGGGTAGGGGCCCAAATCAGACGAACTCGGGACTCAACTTGGGGAACTGGGATGCTTGACATAACTTGGTTTAACTTCACAACTATTTTGGACATATTTATTTCCATTCCAGAATGGGGTAATAGCCTAACATGCAATGTATGTCCACAGACCCCAGCCCAGAGTATTTTTGGGACCAGTTCTGATTTATAGAGAGAATCAAAGGTAAATGGTTTTACGTGCCAGTAAACTTGGCACAGACAGTTAGAATCAACTTAGAATCTAATCTGGATTAAAGTAGGGATTAAGTGTGGATTTAGCAGGGATACAGCAGAATGCAGTTAGCCCTCTTGGCCAGTTAATCCCAGACAGTTAATCCTACAGTTAATCCTACTGATAATCCTACAGACGGTTAATCCTACTGATAATCCCACAGACAGTTATTGCCACAGGCAATTAATCCTACAGAGTTAATCCTCATACAAAAAAAAAGTTCTTTCCTCTCATCCTGCAGACAACACTAATCCCCCTTCTGGAAGCATCTTCTATTAAAGGGATAGTTGAGTTTTGGTATAGAGGGCGCTACACAAAATAATTTTTTGTGAGATAATGAAAAACTGAGTGTCAAATTTGAATAAGCATACAATTGTGATGACAGAATAAACTTTATTTGATCAAAGTCGGTTCAGAAATGGCTGAAATATCCATAAACATAACCATTTGTAATAAATGTGGGGCCCCACAAATATTTGAGAATTTTGTACCAGCCGTTAAAGGGATCTAGTAACTTTGTTGACATGTGCAAAAAGTGATGAATGGTTGATGCAATGTATATTGTTGTTATCTCATAGGTCCACAGGGTATTGTGTGAAAATTTCAAGTCAAATGGACATTGTATGGCCAAGTAATGAGCGAAAATGCAAAGTGATATTCAGTAACTCACTGCACTCACTTTGTACACGGAAGAAAAACTCGCCCGGAGTTTTTCTTATCTGAATACTTCAATCATACATATCTTTGTAACGAAAGGGAAATTTGAAAAACCGAAACCCGTCCCATGATTTTATTGTTAATACGAATACAACAAGGTATAAGGGAACCGCTAGAATTACAATTCTATTTTGAGGATTTGGACAATGTTATCAAGTCCCTTTAACAAAATTTTTAAAATGCTTCCTCTTTTAAAAAATTTCAAAAGAGGTTTTTAAATAGTTGATTATCTCTCTATCTAATCACTATTTCAACAAAACATCACATGCACAATATTTTATTTAAAATGGTTGAAACCAATGAGTTTTTAGAAAGCACCATCTTGAGTTTTAACTGCTCTTTTTGAATGATAACAGGCTTTTTTACTTAGTCATGTGTAATTTTGTATTCCTTTCGAGCATGGTGGAGTTATAACTGTTAGTTTGTAATGTAATGGTGCAGGTTTCGGTTACTAAGATTCAGTTTGACCAAAACTACTCTCTTTACCAAAACTCAACTATCCCTTTAAATGATGCTGTCTCATATTGGATACTGTCCTTTTGCAAGCAGGGACAAAATTGAAATTAATTTTTCAGGGGCTACCTTTCAAGCTTGCCAGCATGAAAATAAAACTCTGATATTTGATTTGCATTGAACTATAGATGCATATTTTCAGGGGCTCTTTTATGATTTTAGGGGCAAATTTGCCCTCAGCCTTTTTATGGACAATATTTGATTGGCATCGATCTCTATGCATAATTTCAGGGGCTCTTTAAATAATTTTCGGGGGCTCTTTTGGCATTTTGGGGGCAAATTTGCGCTCAAAGCCTTTTCATGGACAATGTATAAGTAATGTTTACATCTAAATAATACATACCTTGACAATTTAACAGAAGCAGTTATGAATCCTGTCGACAACGAGCTCCAAATGACGGAATAAAAAGAGAACACAACGGTCCTGGGATTTAATCCACATTAAATTCCACCGGACTAGGTCCTGTTCCTGCAGAAACATTGAAACAAATGGGAAAAATAACACAATTAGTTATAAAATATAATCATTATTCAAGGGGAAAATTATAAAATAATAATTTCAAAATCATTATTCCAGAGGAAAATAATACATTTTTCATTTTAAATGTTTTTAAAAGCACTAGAAATTATTATTTTAATCATTTAAACATTTTGTAGAATCGCATTTAAACAAGCACTATGGAGGAAATACTCAAAATAAAAATTAAAATGTCAACATTTAAAAGTTCTAAGGCAAAATAATACACACTATGAGAAATACTTCTCAACACAAAAACAATCACATTCATTATATTAAATAATTTACCTTATCCCAACATAAATAAACACCGAATGTTCAGTGCGTGTTTGAGCCGCTGTGAAAAAATATCACAGGCGGACTCGGGTAGGAATCGAACCCACAACCTCCTGATTGCTAGACAGGCGTCATACCACTATACCACCGAGATTGCCCCGATGATTTTTTCACAGCGGCTCAAACACGCACTGAACATTCGGTGTTTATTTATGTTGGGATAAGGTAAATTATTTAATATAATCAAATTCACCCAACCTAAGAATCATTTATTTGATTAATCACATTCATGTCACATCTACCATACCATAGTAGCAAAAACTGCTCATTTTAACTTGTACAAGACTATTTATGCGGTTTTCAGAATCTAGCAGAGAACGGATTAAAGGGATCTAGTAACTTTGTTGACATGTGCAAAAAGTGATGAATGGTTGATGCAATGTATATTGTTGTTATCTCATATGTCCACAGGGTATTGTGTGAAAATTTCAAGTCAAATGGACATTGCATGGCCAAGTAATGAGCGAAAATGCGAAGTGATATACACTAACTCACTGCACTCACTTTGTACACAGAAGAAAAACTCGCCCAGAGTTTTTCTTATCTGAATACTTCGATCGTACATATCTTTGTAACAAAAGGGAAATTTGAAAAACCTGTCCTATGATTGTATTGTTAATACGAATACAACAAGGTATGAGGGAACAGCTAGAATGAACAATTTATTTTGAGGATTTGGACAATGTTACTAAGTCCCTTTAACAAAACCCATGCCCAAGTTACCAGTCCTGAATAGGTTAACTAATAACTTTTCCATCACGTGCACAAACAAGTTCGCTACAATCGAGTCCAAATTACTCCCGGCCCCGTAGCAAAAACAACTTGTTTTTGCAGACTGCCATTAGTATTAGTAAGATAACTTCCTTCAAAATAAACCATCAAAAGGGACTACTTTTTGCAAACAAAGCAATTACACTGCATGTCATTTCTCGGTTCCAGGGGATCGAAACAGTTTATTTTGGGATTGCCAGGTATAAAAACTATATACGATTTGGAAAACAACCATTAGCGGAAGGAATCGATAACCCTAATAAAGGTCGTTCAGATTCTTAAGACGCCAGGGGGGTGTTTCACAAAGATCCTAAGTTGAACTTAACTCTAAGTTGGACTTAACAATTATGGAAAGCCATTTGTAGCCTTTGAATAAAATATATTCAAAAGCAAGAATTCCAAGAATTTTTGACTCATTCATCAATTTTACATCAAAAACATGAAATCCCCTTGATAATAGAAAATATCAATGATTTGAATCAACATTGTATGCCTTTTAAAAGAAATTTGACAAAAGTGTTTCAAAAAAACGAACAGCTTTCCATAGTTTCTAAGTCCAACTTAAAGTTAAGTTCAACTTAGGATCTTTGTGAAACACCCCCCTGGTGCCATCTTGCAAACGCCTAGCGCACGGTACATAATATACACACTGGCTCCGTGTCATGCAGTGCGCACAATCTAGCCGAGGTTAGTTAGTTCACAATGGCCATCCCTAAGTAATCCCACGCAAGACTTAGCCTTGAAAATAAGATGTAATTTCCCAATGGGGAAACAAATATTTCCAAACTACCAGCTATGTTTAAAAGAAGATGATAAATAGGACTCATTTTGTCTCCAGATAACAGTAAAGAATTTAAACTTTTGTGAGACCTGGCCCACTTAGTCAAGTCTTTTTTTCTCTCTTTTTCCCTACCATTCTTCTCGCATGGTTTCATGTGACTGATGTACAATTTGTTCTAATTTAAACATTGGCCAAATAAATCATAATAATAAAATTAAACTTTTCTACTGTAAGTGTGAGTAAAAAACAAAAATATATTTTCAAACAGAGCTAAGAGCTTGCAAGTAAACTACGGACGGGTCTGCTAGAATGAAATAAACTAAAATTGTCCTCTTTAAAACAAAATCAGCTCTTGTTTTCAAATGGATGGTTGGATTAACTTTGTGTGAACCTTGTTTTTTCCTGTGCGACCAATGCTCATTCTTATCCAGGGGCAAGGAGAGAGAGGCAGATATTCCATCGCACAAAATCTTTCACCGTTTCCTTCCCCATCGATGCATAACCCACTCTCACAAATTATCATCCCCGATTTGTTGTTAGATTCTTGTTGTTGTTTCTATTGCACGGCATCTATTTTTTCCACTTTGGACAAGAGCATGAAGGAATAGGGGGGAGGGGGGGACACGCAATAGGGGAAAATGGCTCTCCTGCCCAATACCCCCCCCCCCCCACCTCCTTCCCAGAGAATTACATAAAGATACTCATGAATATTGAATATCACCTTCCCATACATACACAAAATGGACACCCACACACATGCACAATTGCCTCAGCTAACGTAGTTCTGTAATGCATGATAATGCCTGCTTTATGCCTGCTCACACTCCCAATATGAGGACAATTTTACGCCCCATTCCCTTAATTCCCCCTATCTGGGGCACCTCTGCCTTGTTTGGCCGCGCCGCCGAAGAACGCAGGAAAGTCTCAAAGCAAGCATGTCTGTAATGCCTGCCCGGTTCAATAGTTCACCAAGGCAGTTTAGGGACTACAGGAATCTAAAGAGCTTGTTCTAAATGAAAGATATCATGGATGCAGACCCCCCCCCCCCCCCCCCCCACCCCCCTCTCTCTCTCTGTCTTTGCAATCTTGGCCATACATTCCCCGAGTTGCACCCCCCCCCCCCCCCCCTTTCCTACCTCTGCCAAAGGAAAGTCACAGAGCACGCATGTCTGAAATGCAGTCTAAGGACCAAAATCATTCAAAAGGAAAGTGACCATGTATGCTGCCCCCCTCCCTCTTTATGGGCAATCTTGGCCCCCCCCCCCCCCCCCCCCCGCAACCCCCCTCCTCCCTCCTTCTTGCCTGGCTATACCGGTGGCGTAGTACAGCAGGAAAGTCTCAAAGCAACCATGTCTGTAATGCCTGCCCTGGTTCAAGAGTTCAACAAAGGGAGTCCCATACTACAGGATTATAAACCTTTTCAAAATGAACGAGACCATGCTTTCCCACTTTCTTACTGGGCCCCCCTCTTTGCACCCCCCCCCCCCCCCAACATGTCTCGCAGGACGGGGCAGGAAAGTCTCAAATCAAGCATGTCTGTAATGCCCGCCCGGTTCAAAAGTTCATAAAGGCACTTTAGGGACTACACAATTCTAAGGCACATTCTGTTCTAAACGGAGAGAAACAAAATGGAAGAACAAGAGGAAAGGAGGGATGGCATAATACTAGAGCTTCCTAAATATCAAGTGGTAATAATATAGACCCAAAATATGATCAGCATTTGAAAAGAAATAACAGAATAATGCTGATTTGTTTATAAATGGAGGCTGAAGAAAACATATTGTTGGGAGGGGGTTAGGGGGTTAAGGGGTTAAGGGGTTACGGGGAAATAATACTAGCTGCCTAAATATCAAATGGTGCTTACATACCCAAAATGAGGGGGATTTCAAAAGGATAATGCTAATTTGTTTTTAAATGGAGGATGATTCTACATTGTTCAGAAACATGTATTCCTTTTATTTTCTTTGTTCTTTATTGGGGAAGGAGGGGCGGGGGGGGGGGGGGGTGGGGGGTTAAGGGTAGCATCCTAGATATCAACTGGTGCATACAGACCAAACATATGATGGGCATTTAAGGGGGAATTACAAAAGGATGATGCCAATTGCCAGACTGGCGATGCCTAAAAAGAGGACGAGCACAAAACAGCCTAATCAGTCACGCTCCAATTCCCTCGGAGTCGAAGGACGAGGCTAAATCCAGACATTGCCTAGCCTTTTATCCAGGCCCACGCACTTTATCACACACCCATGTGATCAAAGAGGTTGGGCAAAGCATACAACGTAAGCAGAGCAAACAGTTCAAGCAAGCTATGACTAGTTTGATGGCCTTTTTGATTAAGCAGATCTTTTGTTAATTACCTTTTTTGAGTAAACCCTTTAGTTTATCCCACCAAATTATTTTTTGCGACTCGATTTTAGTAGGGAAATTATAACTTATCAGATCAGTGTATACATGTATACAAATGTGTAGAACATACAATATGTCTCAAACAGCTTTGGACGGGGTCCATATGTGCTTACACGCTATGCAGTCCATGTGTATTGGTCTTTTTTGTATCTATTGAGATTACATGTAGGTCGTATAGAACGCTCAAACTGCAACAAGCAGCTATCATCTTACAATTATAATCAACCCCATAGTGTCTTGAGTAAAGGCTAGGCATTGCTAGACATTGTGCCCAGCAACAATTCTTTTTTTGGATAAGGGGGGGGGGGGGGGGGGGGGGTAACGGGTGCCATCAACATGTATACATGCATGCACCACTTATCATTTCAGCCAGCCAGACAGATAAAAAAAATGACAGTATGCTCGCTCACCATAAAGAGAAAACTAAAAAGCTCTCAACATCCGTATAAAGGTCATAACATCCATAATTAAGAGGGCTTTTCTAATTGTACGGCCCTTAAGATAAGATCGCGCTTGAGCAAATTTTATAAAAGATCAACACAAACAACTTTGACTGGTGTATCCATGGATAGGTGAATTTGACATGTTATAGTTGGGAATGGGAGGGGATGCAGGAAATATTGCTCATCCGTTTGAACCTTGTAGAGGATGATTTAATTTCTTGCATTTCCAAACAAATTAATGTTAACATCATCGATTCGGGTACGTAAAGCCTAAAGGTGAATTTGAGTTTGGAGATCAGGGGAACAGGGAGAAATCATCACTTTTTATGCCCTTTGCCAAGGCAAAAAATACAAATTAAGTTTTCGCTGGCTACTTTTCAAGCGCGCATGCATGAGAATAACCCCCCCCCCCCCAAAAAAAAATAAAAGAACTTACGGGGTTCTTTTACAATTTTTTTTTGGGGGGGGGGATTTTGGGGGGCGAATTTGCCCCGAGCCCTTGTCTATTTTGTCACTGCTTATGCCTACAGGTACCTGGTTGATTACATGTAAGTACAAAGTCTATGGGAATTTCTGAATCTCAAAGGGAATGGACTAAAAGACATTAATGCATCGACAACACAACCAAGTAAGCCAATGATCGCAGCCATCTTTTATACCGTTACGCCGTGCGTCATTAAGTGCAAATACTCAATTGCTAGGGCTATTGTATTATTGAGCACTACACGTAATCCTGTCTGGTACGGATACACAAACAGAACGACTGTCATAGAGCAGCCAATCACAGCCTGCCGCGCACCTCCCGATTACTTGCACGCACTCGGCAAGTATTAAGCCGAGGTAGATCAGTAATCAGCGAATCGCATCCCACAACGACGATGCATGTTTTTAACCTACTGCGAGCTTCACGAGCTGTTCGGCACAGAATATACAATATTGAAATGAATGGAGTTTCTCTTACCCCTTTCAATTCCCATATTATAATGGTAAAATTAACCAGCACTCATTTCTAAATTTTGTTTTGATTTGCGTGCATTTCAAGCAAAACACACATTTCTAAATGCTGGGGGTAATGTTTATTTCGTTTGCATTTCAAGCAAAAATTTACCATCACACTTTTCTAAATGTAAGCAATAATGTGTGTTGTGTTTTTCCAGCAAAAAAACAACATGTCAAAACTTAACTTGTGATGAAAATAAAGCTTTGCAGACATTTTCAAACGGTTTAGTCTGGGTCCTAGATAGCTGAAGTGCCATTCTGTGTGGGTAAGCACTGGGAAATTGACCAATCTTATAGACAGGAATGAAATAGCTCGGCACAGATACATTTAGAACGGTTAAAGATGAATAACAGTTTTGGGAAAGTTACAGAAAACATTTATATTGGCCACAATAATTGATCAATATTGTTGATTAAGTATTTAAAAAGAACTTGTGTGGTAAAATCCGAACCTAAGCATCGTTACGTGCAGAAATATCGGAAAAAATCCAATGGCCGCATACGGGAAACCATGTGCGGACCACGTGGACTTTTCCACGTGGACGTATGCGCGATTACGCTTTGGCGATCAATTTACTGTAAATCAGTTTTTATAATTTTGCAAATATATCCATTAGTAGGCGGTTTCCTGGCCAAATGTTTATAATCCCATATTAGTAAAAATGATATTCTTTCACATGGTTGGTAATAAGAGTGTACATTAACATTTTGTGCGTGTGGGGCGTTTCCCATTACTGGCATTTGCCTTTAAATAGGGCCCTACATAGTTAAGAGCCCTGTTCTTAGTGGGTAAGCATGGGAAATTAATGGAACAAATGCAACATACAGCACAAAATAAAAGGTGTGGTACCCCCCTAAACAACACAGCAGAATAAAAAAAGTTAGGGCCCTCTGTTTACCAAGGGGACTGTTAGTTACAGGGGGTGCTATTTGCCGCAATAAGTCGTAAATAAACACGGCCATTGTGGAATCTAAATCATGTCTGGTTACACTCATAATTCATAACTCGACGTAATAATAATAATGCAAAACCCAGTACAATACTAGTAGAATGTTTACCTTTGGTTACACTTCACCAAATGTAAAGCAAAACAGACAAGAGAAAAACACGACGACGCAAACAATCGAAGGAGAGACTGGAGAAAGATGGAGAAAGATGGAGAAAGATGGAGAAAGGTGGAGAGAAAAGGAGAGAACGAGAGAAACAGAGAGAGAAAGAGAGGAAGAGGGACAGAGGTGGCTATTTTTAATGCGTTTTCTCTCTTTCACCATGTCTGTATTTACCGGGGGGCCCCCCCTAGGTAACCCCATAGCTTTGTTATGCGGTGTTGTCGTGTCTCGGAAGAGTTTTCCCCCTTTACAGAGCCCCATCAGAACTTTGGAACTTAGTCTGAACTTGGGCTGGTGGAACGATGGGTATAGGGTGTGTCAAGAAAAACTTGACATGCAGTGGAAATTATGCTCTGCCTCGGTGGCTGGACTGTATAAAAACAATCAAACCTGTTTCAAACCACCCGTGTACAGAAGCCAACCTGCATATAGTGGTCATCACAATTGATCCTCTGCAGATACCAATGTTATAGAACCTGTCTGTAGAGGTCACCTGTAGTCTGTACAGGACTACTGTTCTTGTTTCCCTTAGGTGGTCACTATACACAGGTTCTTACTGTGCATCAAATTCCTATAGATTTAATATTTTTCTCACACTACAGCTGATTTGAAGTACAATTAGGCTGGGGTACAAAAACTGAACTTAGACCTAGGGTGCTTAACAACAAATTGACTTGCAAACTTGGTCGAATTGACAATCTTTTAAATTATCCTTACTTTTGGGGAGTAGAAGGGTCCCTCTTGAAATTTGGAGCCGGTTGGAACTATTTTTTTTAACAATTGTTCTATTTTTACAAATAAACCAAACTTGAAAATCACAAATAAAGGATAGAAAGCTGACACACATATAATCAACAAGTTTATCTTAAACTATTATCATCCATTTATCATTATCATAATCTTTAAATAAAATGTGAGATAGGAAAAATCAATTACAATGCCAGTCTGAGACAAGGACCACAAGGAGCGACTGAATCAACTTCAGACCCAGACAAAGCAGACCAAACAAACACTAGAACAGGTCCAAAGTCCTGGTCCCTGTTGATAAAGGACCTAGGGGAACGGACTAGCATTTAAAGGACATTGAGAGAATGGACTTAGTTAAGTGGATGATAAAAAATAAGTGGGGACTTGGGATAATTTAGAACCAGATGAAATAAGGAAACAACTGATAATGAAATCAACAGAAACTTGGGACATATTAGGACCGGAATTTAAAGGACCTACAGTGTACCCAAGAATTATTTGGACACCTTGAAAAAATCATTTTAATTTAAATGATGCTAGAACAAATTTTGAAGAAAATGTTTGGTAAAAATCTGCCTAAAATTCATTGTATGTGTTTATTAGATGCTGCTTTGTTGAAATCAAGATAAGACCATTTTTGAAAAATTATCAAAATAATTAGTTTCCTATTTTTCAGGGTGTCCAAATAATTGTTGGTTACACTGTAGATGGAACAGACATTTGAAATGCAGAAAATCAACTTGGGTACAACGTAGGGAGGTTTAGGCACAGACAAGAGAGGGAACATTTAAAATAAGCAAAGGTTCTTGCGATAAGAGTATACAGACAAGTTGCTATCAAGCAAATGCACAAGCAAGATTCTATAATGAAAGAAAACAATTAGTGGAAGGGGTGGGGGGGGGGGGGGGGGGAGATGAAGATATCGATTCCATGGGAGATAGGCGACCGATTAGGAGAGGATGCAAGAGGGAACATTGAAAATGAGCAAAAGCTCTCCAGATCAGAGCAAAAAAGGCAAACATAAAAGTTACATTTAAGCCTAATAAAAAAAAGGGGGAAAAAGAGAAAAAGGGGGGGGGGAGGGAGGGATGGGCCTCAGGGGGGGGGGGGGGGGGTGGAGTACATTGACTACATACAAGATTGGCGATGGATTAGGACTAGATGCGAGTGGGAAAATTAGAGATGAGCAAAAAGTTCTTGAGATAAAGATGAAAAAAAAAGAAAATGAAGGAAAGCATAAAGACAATCTACGATTTCAGCCGCAAGTATTACCGCATCACGGGGGAGCCGATATATCGCCATGGATACAATGGAGAGTAAACTGCGGATGTTTTTCGTACAAAAGACGGGGAAATCCCCTCCTCTCCATACCGACGCCCACATACAGTGCTTTTCTAATTGTCTCCACATGAAACACAATCGTCTGAAAAGGACAATACCCGGCCTTGGACTTGGAGGGTGGAATAGCTAGTGCAGGCAGGGAAGTGATACATTTCATGTTGAAGTGGGGGGGGTGGGGGGGGGGGGGGGGGGAGCTTCACATGGTTTCAAGGGGGAGGGGCAAGTTTCAAATATCGAGGTTTAGGGGGGGGGGGGGGGGTCGGCAACCAGTTCCCAAAAATGAAAATGTTATGAATTGTTGTTTTTTAAATTATTTTTGGCCAGAGGGGAGAAATGCAACAAACCCCATCCCAGCAACGTTTCGTAACGTGGAACAAGTTAAAGCAAACAAGCTCAGACTCACAATTACAAAACAGAAAGAAATGAAAATAAAACTTGGGGAAGGGAATGCAAAAAATAAATGAATATTATAAAATAATTCCAAATCAAGATTATAAGTCGCTCGTTTTTTCTGCAAAATCTGAAAAGGTGATAATCGCCAGGGCGCCCCCCTCTGGCCCGAAAACGTCCAGTGCCCAGACTAGGAGAGACAGGCAGACAGACCCGCATTCCGTCATGTGCTCGAGTCATGTGACTTCTTGTGTGCACACCGTCTGTAAGCCAGACGAACCTCATTTGCATACATTGTAGCCCGCTCGGTCGCCGGGTCAAAGAAAAAGCTGGCACATTTTTTTCCAACCACAATGTGCTGCTGCAAACTGCATTGTAGTACTGTATGTATTGTATGCAACACGTACAGCAAGGTAATAGAATAGCACACATTGTACAATACAATGTGCTGCAAGTAACACATACAGAACTGTACAGCGTGGGGGAATTGGTAGGTAGGTAGGTGGCACATATGCGGGTGCCAAGTAGCCGACTTCAAACGATGTGCACAA
This sequence comes from Echinarachnius parma, assembly GCA_037951105.1. NCBI lineage: Eukaryota > Metazoa > Echinodermata > Echinoidea > Clypeasteroida > Echinarachniidae > Echinarachnius > Echinarachnius parma. The sequence goes on along the minus strand of JBAMJV010000899.1, from coordinate 24,334 downwards.
GCACTTGCAACGCGGTGCCCGTCACCGTTACAGCTCAAAGCGTGCGTGTTGCCTCTATAGTCACATATGCAAACGAGGTCTGCATTAGTCTGCGTACACACGGAACTATATTGAATCAACGAACATACAGCCTAGTAGCGTTTCAAAATGGAGGCCCGTTACCGTTTAGCATTTAGCCTACTAGAATTTTCAAAATGGAGGGCCATAAAGCCTAGTTCCATTTTCGTTCGGCACAAAAACGCTATTTCAAAACATTTTCAATTGGATCAGTGGTTTAATCTAAGCACCATCACCCTTACCCCTAAAACTGATATTTCTTAACAATGTATGAAAGTTGATGTTTTTGTAAGGAATAATGACTTTTTTAATTAATACAGATCTCTAAAACCAACTCTTTCTGCCTTTCATTGACCCTTTTGGGAAAATGCAATTTTTAAGCTGCAAAATTGTAATTTTTAGCTACAAAGACTGCAGAAAAACTCTTTTTCAACCAAATAACCATTTAACGCAAAAATTAAGCTGGAAGTCAACATTTATGGAAATGTTCCTTATTTAGGCCGATTGGGTAATTTTGCACAACGTGGTGTGAGGTAATAGCATTTTTTTAACCAATATAAAATACACAACTCGGCATAATCAGATTTAAAGTAGGGGCTCCAATGCCCCGCCCCCCCGCCCCCCCCCCAAAACCCCGGAAGCTCAATTTTTTGTAGCCTCCAGAATAATTTTCTACCCTGGATATAATTGCTGGCTGCGAAAATAAGGGAAAATAAGGAACAAAATACAAATAAACAGTACCAGGAAATAAAAAAATGAAATAAAATGGAATAAGAAATTAAAACGTGCGTCAGTAAAAGGAAATTTATAAAGTCAAAGAAATAAGAATTGATGACAGCAGATAAGGAAATATACAAAATAAAGTAAAATTCTAGAAGAAAATTAAAATTAAAAATGGTAAACTTACAACAGCCAGCGCACATGAAAATCAACGAAATAAATCTGCGCACGAAAACGAGTCCGCGGAAATCCGACAGAAACATCGCCCCCTAGTGACGAGACATGGTTAATTTCCAGACAAAATCGCAGACAGGGGACAATATTTATGCGAACCAATGGCGACGCTAGCAATTTGAAACGTGGAAGCAGTAGATTGGTTGAGCCCCACCTCTCGTATTTCGCGAATGCATGTTAACGACGAGTAGAAATGCCACGTTGGTAATTCACTCAAGCAATAAATTCAAACGAAGACGACGAATAAAAATAAAAAATGTTCAAAGAAACACAGTGAACATTAGATCATAATATTTAAAGAATAAAAATATTTCGTAGAAAATATAATTCCGAAAGAAAATGGCGCGGGTCGCGGGCCATGTGCTCAACAAGTCGCGATAGCGCGGCTCAAAGCCCGCCATGTCATAGGGCGTTGTTTCACGTCATGGCCCCGTGCCTCGTGTTTAAGCGCCGAGCGCCATTTTGCTCACGACACAATGCTGTGCACACAAAAATCACACACACAACATTAGCACACACAAGAGTAAGTCCTACACTGCCCGACCGACTGTCTGACTGTCTGTATTGTACGAACCCTACTCACCTAACTTACGAGCACGCTTAATGGCGAACCACCCCCTAAAAATGTTCAGACAGAAAATTAAGGACTGTTTGCCTTAACAGCATGAACTATTGTCAACGGTGAAAGAAAAAATGAAATCACGTTCAAAGTCATTCATGTGATCCCGGTTCCCACTCTTTGAGACGTCCAAAACAGGTACAAGGCGATCCAAAAAAAGACATTTAAGGAGAGAAAATGAGTCCATGAGACGCGACGAGGAAGCACATGCACCGTTTTCCAGACAGGGCGCGCTATAGGCCTTCTACTACACGAAGCACCAAATCAAGACACGTATATATATCCACCACGCCGTAAGCTCTGCAACGGGTATAACTACAACTAAACCGTTTGTAGTGCCACGGCACTTTTCACTGCAGTACAAACGCACGTCCCTCCCCCACTGCAGGCTGGTATGGAAAGAATAGGCAGTGGCTCTGCTGTGTGCACAGACACCCATGTATATGTGGCCAACACGGCCAGACGCTTGCGACTAGTCTTGTGAAACATACCGACGACGAGAAGAACATTCACAGAATAATGTTACCTTTCCTTGCACCGCCCCGCCTGGTCGTATGTATGCAAAGCCGCTTTTTCACTTCAGCCTCCCACGAAAAATGGGCGCCAAAATCCACGCCAGATCTGCTCAGTCCCAAACGCCGACCTCTCTGCACATGAGCGTTATTGGTTTATCCACTGCACTGCCGTCTGATGGAGAGAGAGAGAGAGAGGTGCAGAGAAGGAGAGTCAGTATGAGAGGGGAGTAATATTATAAAAAGATTGCGCGGAGTTGGATTGAACAGCGCTCGCTGAATGCTAATCGCTGACCCGGGGTCGCTAGACGTCTAACACAAATCCGGGGGTCCCCACTCCTAGCCGTTGGGCCGGGTACACCAATGCCAATGCCAATGCCAACCTGTGCCAGCCAGCCAGCCGGCCGGACAGCTAGGCTGTGTGTGCACTGCTACCGATTGAACTAGTCAACTGAGTGACCAGAATTCCAACGCTCAATCAACATGCACAGACAAAATTGCATACTGAGGAGTGAGGAGTGAGGATGGTGCGGTGGGAGGGGAGGAGGAGCTAAGTATAATGGGGGGGGGGGGGGGGGGGGGGGGGCTGGGACTTAGTACTTTACGGGGGGGGGGGGTCTGGGGCTTAGTACAGCAACTGATATTTCATTAAGGCCGATGCAAATCCCTTAACTACCAGACATATGGTGTACTGAATCCCATCAAATAATTCATAACATAATTCTGTAAGGGGTATACAGGCTCTCGAAAGGGAGACTAGTTGTAAAAAAAAGTCAATAATACAGAAACAATTTTTCTTTTTTAAAACCCCCAAGCTCAAGTTCAAAGTACAGGCAAATCCTCCCAACTCCCATTGTATACATCACATTGATCACACACACACAGACACACAGACTTCACATGCATTTTTAATATGCATACAAACCCTATAGACATACACAATACATCATGTTAACCATAGAACTACATACACCATAGAAAACTTGGGGTAGATGTGTACATTGCACACACAAAATGAGGCGCATATTTAGCCAATACACTAGAATGAACTATAAAATGCATTAGCAGATTCTCTCAGACAGTGTACTAATATGATACGCACAATGGGTGGAGGGTGGAGGGGCCGCCTTCCCCGTTTTACAAGGTAGGCAAGCAGGCAGACAGACAGACATGAATGTGCGCACAGGATTATATACATATGCCCGGAACGTCGCATCACATCACGCCAGCCGGCTTCGCGGGGCCAAAGGTAGCAAACGCGTAATGCGGTGTTGAGTTCAAGTGCTATGTGTGTGTACATGGTGCATGCAAACCGAACAGTCGTAGACAGTATCGATTATGTGTACATTTCGCGCCACACTAACTAACTACAGTGGGATTTTCGCGCCACACTAACTAACTACGGTGGGATTATGTGTACATTTCGCGCTAAAATGATTAAACACACACATACGCACATTTACACACACACAGAGTCTAGGAACACACATACGCACATGTATACACACACACAGTCTACACACACAATCTAGGAACACACATACGCACAAATGTACACACACACAGTCTAGGAACACACATACGCACAAATGTACACACACACACAGTCTAGGAACACACATACGCACAAATGTACATGTACACACACACAGCTTGTACATTTGAAAAATACACACAGAAATGTACCATCATACACACACTCACAGACAGTCAGACACACAAGAAAAACAGACAAATTAAAACAGTTTCACATTGAGTCACAGAACACACTTTATACACAAACATACACACATATTCCCTAGTGAAATCTCTCACAAACATGCACACAAACACACATCCACTCATAATATACATTGAAATTTGCATGAAGCCTGCACAAACACAATGACAGACACACACACACTCGTACACATTGAAGAAATGCACATAGCCTTTATAATAATACATACATAGATAACAGTCTGCACACACACACACACCTCAAACACACATGTATACAAAACAAACATAAATGTACACACACGCCCTTATTCAAACAATGATCAAGCCGATTGTCTGGATGGCAGTAACTCGCTCACGTTTTTTGCACGAGACAATGCAGAAAGAAAAAAACATATTTGCACTTAATTCACGCTTTGCATCCCAAAATAGAACTGATCAGCATATTAACAAACGACAAAAGAGGGGGGGGGGGAATAGGTCTTGCGTTGTGATGGGTAATGAAACGTATCAATCTGATATGGTTGGCTTGCTTCGCATTTAATCAAACAGTAACAATTGATTTTTTTTTTGTTCTCACTTTATGCAAAACTCCCTAAAAATAGATGCCACTGTTCCTATTAAGTATTAATACATAAAATATGAATTCTTTTCACTTCTATTTACACCCATTCAAACTTGCGGCATATTTTTAAGAAGGGGAAATTATATTAGCTACCAACTTGAAGAGAAGTAGACATTGACCTTTGTTCAAAGTTAAAGGATTACAATAAAAGAATGAAGATTTACAAATTATTTTCTTTGAATTTTAAAAGGTTTGTTTCTACATGTTTTTTATATTTTACTATTATGCATTATTTGGGCCCGTCTAATTCTGGCTTCTAGCCTTCAAAGTATGAATCATTCAAAATCTGTTATTTAATCGGTCAAGAAATTTTTCAATTTGACAATCTAGTGGCGTGTAGCTCCTCTTTGGTAGACCCAGGCCATTGGGTCTGTACTACTGTACATTTTCTCAAATCCGGACTTTATGACAATTTCGCGAGTGGTTAATTTCATGTTCGGCCGTTACCAACATGACTGTCTTGAGAGAGATGCTAGTGCAGTAATGCAAAGCAATACATGTACATGTATTGCTTTGCATTTGGAGTCAATATTTTAGCGTGTTGTTAATTTCGCGATTCACAAAAAATAAAACCCTCGCGAAATATATGGCAGATACAGTAATTTCAAGCCTGGGATAGGGCACTAAAACTGGATAAGAGTAACTTACAAACAGACAATTTTACACTACTATTACACAAGCCTCAACACTAACTTTATTTTCTACTTGCCTGTTTGGCCACATTTTTAAAATGTTACATGCAAGCCCGAACAGGAATTTTACTTGCCCAAGAAAACAATGTGAAAATAAAGACAAATTAATTGGTGCTAGGTAGCTCTTCTTCTTGGCAAATTTCTCTCTCTTTTTTTCTAGATGAGATGAGATACAAATAAGAAATTATATTTTCTCTCATACATGTAGTTGAACCAAAATGTTAGTTGCCCAATCAGGCAAACAATAGACCATTTATGAATTTTACTTGCCCGACATCAATTTTTAATTGCCAAGGGCAATAGGGCAAGTGCTAGTTTCGAGCCCTGTATTACACTTGTAGAATGGCGAGTTGAATCGTAGGTCAAGGAGATTCAAGAACTCAAGCCTGAGGTTGTCCTTTCTTCTTTTCTTCAGATATTGATTGAATTTTGACATCATGCTTACTTTCCTGTGGACAAGCCAGTGTGTGTGTGTGGATGGGGAGGGGGTGGGGCAGAGAAAATAATCAAATAATCAAGCAATTAAGCCCCTAAAATGCTAAAAAAGAGTCCGATAGTCATAAAAAGGGCCCTTAAATAAATTTGCATATCAAAATGCTTCCAAAATGCTAAAAAGAGCCCTGGAAGTCGTAACAAAGCCCCTATGCATTTGCAGAACAAAACAGCTATCAGTGCAAAACAACTTTTAAGAGCAATACTGGCTATTTCCATGATGCAGGTAAGCTTGAAAAGTGGGATGGCAAGTTGAACCTTGGGTTAAGGAGATGGAACTTATCTCTCTCTAAAGCCTCAAGTTGTCACTCCGCAAATTTAATACATTTTATTTATCAACATTTTTCTTCGGATGAATAACAACTGTTCATGATGCAGGTAAGCTTGAAAAGTAGTTGAAACTTGGGTTGAGGAGATGAACTAATCTCTCTAAAGCCTGAAGTTGTCACTCGGCAGATTTAATACATTTTATTTTTCCCAACGTTTCTTCTTCGGATGAATATTTGATTGGATGTTTACGTGGTTCTTTTGCAGTGGACCAGCTAGACTCATCCCTCTTGGCTTGGGGGATTGTCTATAATTATAGAGAAAGGCGGCGGGGGTAAAGAATATGAAAGGGATTCAGCAGGGGAAGTCAATGACATTAAATACCTAGAATCTTACGTTGCTAACCTAAGAAAGATTTCATTATCACGCAAAGGTCAAGCATGGAGTGCGTGTACTAAATTTTACCACATTTGGCAATCTAACACTTCAAGATCTAGAAAAGTTACATAATTGTAGGGCAGAGATGCCAACCTTCACAAACCAAAAAAAGTATTCTGAGAGGTAAAAAACAGTATTTTGAACCCCAAAAAAGTATTTTCAGAGCTGCCAACCTTTAGCGGCAAAAAAACATATTTTTTCGCAAAATATACCCTTTACGTGTGCGTTAATATAAAAGTTGGTTCGTTCGATAACACCAGCGTTTGTATGAGTTTGTTCGCTTTATTTGTGTTATATTTAAAATATGTATCTGGAGTAATAGTTTAGCTTTTTTATCTTTTTTTTAATCTTTTTTTTTCTCCAAGAAAACGTATTTTATTAGGGGAAAACGTAGTACGTACTGCCGTATTTTGCGTGAAAAAACTAACAATTACGGCAAAAACGGAATGGTTGGCATCTCTGGTAGGGCCCGTGGTAGAGAGCATCCTACTTTATGGATCAGAGCTGCAAGGGATAGGGGGAGTTGGAGGGGTGGCGATGAATGCAATTTTACAGGGCTCTTTTATGATTTTCAGGGGCTCTTTTTTGGCATTTCAAAGGCTAAATCGAATCGATAGGTGGATGGGAGTGGGGAGGGCAGGTGAGGGGGGTAGCCACGCAGCAAGGGAGACTGCTTCGACGCATGGGAGGGGGGGGGTAGTCACGCAGCAAGGGAGACTGCTTTGACGCATGGGGGGGGGGGTAGTCACGCAGCAAGGGAGACTGCTTTGACGCATGGGGGGGGGGGGGGGGTAGCCACGCAGCAAGGGAGACTGCTTTGACGCATGGGGGGGGGGGGGGGGTGGGGGTAGCCACGCAGCAAGGGAGACTGCTTTGACGCATGGGGGGGGGGGGGTAGCCACGCAGCAAGGAAGATTGCTTTGACGCATAGGGGGGGGGGGGGGGTAGCCACGCAGCAAGGGAGACTGCTTTGACGCATGGGGGGGGGGGGGGTAGTCACGCAGCAAGGGAGACTGCTTTGACGCATGGGGGGGGGGGGGTAGCCACGCAGCAAGGGAGACTGCTTTGACGCATGGGGGGGGGGGGTAGCCACGCAGCAATGGAGACTGCTTTGACGCATGGGGGGGGGGGGGTAGCCACGCAGCAAGGAAGACTGCTTTGACGCATAGGGGGGGGGGTAGCCACGCAGCAAGGGAGACTGCTTTGACGCATGGGGGGGGGGGGTAGCCACGCAGCAAGGGAGACTGCTTTGACGCATGGGGGGGGGGGGGGGGTAGCCACGCAGCAAGGGAGACTGCTTTGACGCATGGGGGGGGGAGACTGCTTTGACGCATGGGGGGGGGGGGGGGAGTTGGATGGGTGGCAATTTTTAGGGCATTTCAGGGGCTACATTGCCCCACGCCCTCTGGTTTGTTCAGATAGGAGTAGGGAGAGGAGATGGGCAAGCGCTAAGGTACATGGGGAGAGTTAAAGGAACTACAGCGTCTAGATGGCCTAATTTTCACAATTCTGCTCTCTATATGTAATTTTCCCGAAGAAAAAGAATTTGGCAGTCATTTCTCATGAAATCAAGCAATTTTGGGGTAATTAGTAAATATCTAATTGTCCTGGGAACGCCCCTTTTAAATCGCCAAAATGTGACGTCATCTAAAGAACGGACTAATGAACTAAATTCTGTAGATGACGCGTCATGACGTAAGCCAATGAATTGTCAATCACATGTCGATCACGCTGCCGATTCCAGACCCTAAATGTGGGTGGGGCGTAAACTGGCTGCTAAGTGAGATTTGGCATCAGAAAACTAGTCTTAAATCACTACTGTGTTTATTTTCATGGATTTTTTTTCGGCAGACCTATGTTTCAAGTCATCAACTATGGAATAAGTGTCAAAGTACGTTGTATTCTTTAGGTCCTTTAAAGGGGTAGTATTTTTTTTCAGGGCTCTTTAGGGGGGGGGGGGGTATTTTGGCATTTCAGGGACTAAATCGGCCCGAGACACAATGTATTCTTGTTTTGATGGTAGTAGGGAGGGGAAGATGGCAGCGATGCAACAATGGATGCTGTTAGGGAGAGGTGGCTACTTTTCAAGTTTTTTTTAGGGGGGGGGGGGGCTCTTTTGGCATTTCAGGGGCTAAATAGGCCCAAGCCTTTTATTTACTAGTGGCTAGGAGTGAGATGGGCAGTAGCCAGGCAGGCAGTAAGGGAAGTTCCCAGGACAGGCCCTGGGGGAGGAAGAGGGCAGGAGATGAGGGGGGTTCAGATGCGGGTCAACCCATCGGGGCGATGAAAGAGCATTCCCATTGTCTTCTCCCAGACTTCAATTCCTTCAAAGATCTATAAAATAAGATGTATTAATACACGCTGGCTCAGTGTTGAGCAGTGGCACAAAATAGCCTAGTTCAAAATGTGGATCCGCTTTTTTTTGCTGGTGGATAGGAGCCCTATATGTGGACGTGGTGTGGCAAGATTGGTAGAGCGCGGGCTTTCCAATCATGAGATCCAGAGTTCAAACCCCACATGTACACCCACTGCGTTTGTCCTTCAGGAAGACATCTAATTCACTATTGCTGCTCTCTACCCAGGTATATAATAAATGGGTACCTGGTCTAGTGGCAACTAGTCTTACGCACCTTTTTGGAAGCCCGCGGCTAGTTTGCTCACCAGGGAGTTGAGAATGCGTACAAGATAATTGTGCGGGTCTGAGCTGCACCAAATGACCAGGGCAGGGATAATAATGAAAGTGCTTAGACAAGCCTCCACACAAACGTTTTTCTCTACTAGCCCATTCGGGCAAGTAATATCACAAATGTTCAAATCTTACTTGCCCAAACAGAAAATTTACTTGCCCACTTACTTCTAAATGAGATTGTCATGTATGGAATTACACTCTACTACTACAGTTGAAGAGATATTTAAGTTGCCCAATCGGGCAAGCAAACTAGACCATTCATGAAATTTTACTTGCCCGACATCGATATTTACTTGCCCTGGGTCCTGGCTTAGAGGCTGTTCTGCATTAGGCGCTATACAAATACATTAATATCCGAGGTGTAGCATCCCCACGCCTTACTATCTTTTAATGGGCTGTTTACATCATCCAACTCTTCACGTTTATTGAGAAACGACATTAAAAGTACAAAATAGAGTGGAGGGGATGGAGTGGTCATGGAGTGGGTGGTGTAAACCACGCTAAACGGGGGAGGAAGAGATATATAATTCAGGCAAAGCGGGGAAACCAAAGCAAGATGAAGAGAGTTGATACTTAGTTCAAGGTAATAAAAGAAATCTCTAGATAGTTCCATTGTTTACAACATCTATAGTACGCCTTTCAGACTAACCCAACTTTCACTGGGTCTGGATGCATGCAATCGTTGAAGTGCCCTATCTGAACGGCCGCATCAGATGAAAGTCCAATTGATCAGGTTTTTGTTGGTATCATTCCAATCAGAGTCGGTCTGAAAGTGTATGTGGGATGCCAAGAGAACCATTCACATTTGGAAGAATTCTATTAGTACTCTACCTGGTGTCACACCGATTACAGTATGTCTGAAATCGGCATTGGACATGCAGGATGCCAAAAGAACGATTCGCCCTTGCAAGAATTCTATCAGGTTTCTGTTGGTATCATTCCAATCAGAGCTGATCTGAAAATGTGGGATGCCAAGAGACCAATTCACATATTCTACTAGTACTCTACTGGTGTCAGACGGATTAAAGCCCGTCTGAAAGCGGTATTGGACAAAAGGGCGCCAAGAGTATGAGACTTGAGACACAACACATGGGATGTGGGGGCAGGTCTGGGGAGCAAATCAGGGGGAGTTCCGACAAGAACTATGTCACGGAGATAAGGACTGTTGCACAAACCATGTTCTATGTTATACAACTGAGAATTGAGCTCATTCTCCAGTTATACCAGGGGTGAGGGACTCAAAAGTCAACCCAGCTAATTCCCTACTGTAAGGTAATTGGAATCATTGGCTCTAACTCGTATCAAACAAGGGGGAGTTCAGACAAGGACTACATGTATGTCATATAGCCTGTTGCAGAAACTATGTTCCATGAGAATGAGATACAATAGAATTTACTCAGAACTATTTTGCAGATTTTCTTTGCTATTTTCAACTTTCAGGTAACTAAAGTTTCCATACTCTGCTACAAAAATACATTATGGAATTATGTTGTCCCACACAGTTTTTTTTCCCCCCTGGGCAAATCATTCAAAAAGCTTATCAGAATTGCCCTACAAAAGTGAACTTTGCACAATCTCATGATCATCAGAGGGTTGTACTGGGCGTTTCCAAGCAAACCTGGACAAAATGTCTCTGTATTGCAAAACATAACCCTTTTTAGCATTTGAATCCTTCAAATATATTCATATATTCTCATTACCATTTGAAGTATTGAAACGCTGTCAGTAGCCACATGTCACATTGGCACAATTAAAATGGAAAAAGGGGTACCAACAAAATAACCCTTTTTTGCATTTTAAATCCTTCAAATATTAAAGTTCTCATTACTATTTGAAGTATTGCAGGAGTTTTGATGTAAACAAGATCTATAGGGAGGCTTTAAATGGTGAAGGGGGTGACATGTTGGTAGCAACAAAATAACCCTTCTTCGCATTTTAAATCCTTCAAAAAAGTTCTCATTACTATTTGAAGTATTGCAGGAGCTTTGATATAAACAAGATCTATAGGGAGGCTTTAAATGGTAAAGGGGGTGACATGTTGGTAGCAACAAAAATAACTTTTCGCATTTGAAATCCTTCAAATATTAATGTTCTCATAAATATATTGAGTATTGAAATGCTAACCGTAGCCATGTAAACATTGGCAGGATTCAAATGGGAACGGGGTAACATTTTGGTACAAACAAAATTAGCCTTTTCGCATTGAAATTTTTCAAATATTTAGGTTCTCATAAATATTAGAACTAGAAATATTGCATGAGCCATGTAAAAATGGGCAGGATTTCAATGGCAAAAAAGGGTGAATATATGGGGATTTCAGATTCTCAAAGTGAACAGGTTAAGAGAACACAGTCTCAATACAATTTGCATGCAAGCAATTTGCCATTTAACCTCTCAGCTACGAAAACCTGTTGCGCATGTAGAAAGTCTATGCGGATTTCAGATTCTTGAAGGGAACGGGGTTAACCAAAATTATTGCAAAAGAGGACATCATCTATGAACCTTAAAGGATGACCTTACCTTAAGAATTCATACTTCAACAGACCGAGGACATATAAAGGATCTATAGAAAGAAAGAGTTCAGCTTTTGGACAAGACTGAAATAATAATGCTCAAGATTAAGCAGTCACAATACACCTTGCGTGTTAGCAATTTGCCATGTAACCTCTTGCCTACGGAACCTGTTGCGCATGTAGAAAGTCTATGCGGATTTCAGATTCTTGAAGGGAATGGGGTTAACCAAAATTATTGCAAAAGAGGACATCATCAATAAACCTTAAAGGATGACATTACCTTAAAGGGCAATGCAACTCAAGAATAGAGTTTATCCTACTTGATATATCGTAATATGCCTTTTTTATTATATATAACATAACTCCGACTCAGATTTCTGCTTTGGGAGAAATATGTGAAAACTCTATCGGGCTTACCAATATTCATGCGAACACTGGAGGCCGCCATTATTAGGTGTGTGCGGACTTATGGTCAGTGATATGCACTAATGCATTTCAATAGGACCTATTGAACCCATTGTCTGAATACTTGTAGATGCTTTGACGAGTCTGTAAATCAGTGAAAAGCATGTCGGGCAATTACAAGAACATGGCCGCTCCCATCACCTTTTGCCGCCGTAAGAATAAGTAAAATGTGGGTATGTTCACGTTAGGATTTCATGGAATCCAGGAGGCCAAAATTGCCAAGTTATGTATCAAATAAAATGTCTGTTCACCCTCTAAACGATAATAATAGCCGAAAGCCTTAGTTTCATTGCCCTTTAAGAATTAATACTTCGACGGATCACATCACTCACTACACACAAACATAAACTATGACTATGAAACGAACTTCAATGAAGACTGGAGAAGAAAACAAAACACATAATCTATGAAAATGCACCTTTTGCTTCATAAACCGACAGCCATAATTCCTCCTGATTTTTTAATGAAATTTTTCCCTTAGATTAGCCGAAGGTTCAATTGCAGTTGTTAACCTGAATTTAACTTCTATAGTTTATAAACAAACAAGTATCTGAACCAGCGAAAAATATACACGGGGCGGCTGGGCGAATTCGCACCCCAAATGCCCAAAAGAGCCCCCGAAAAAAGAAAAAATATGTATTTTTGTATTTATTTATTTTATTTTTTTTTGGATTTTGGGGATTTTCTGGGGGGATTTTCTGTTTGGATCGTGATCAAATGCTCATGAGATGATCACTTACAGCATAAGAGCTTAATAGTAGCCCCTGAAATTCGAAAAAGAGCCCGGAAATTTGTAGCCCCCGAGATGATAAAAGGAGCCCCCGAAATAAAAATATTAATTTTTTCGCTGATTTGAACATTGAACACCCAACACTAGCATGTTCCACAAGCACACCCTCACACACATGCAAACGCACACATACATACATACACATGATACACCCTCCATACATACTTACACATGCACACACACTCAAACACAAACACAATTTTACATGCATACATAATATATCACACACATAGACACAAACAAGAACAATGTATAATATACACACACAAACACACACACAGAGAAACAGTGGAAAGATTCAAGAACTGGTATTTCAATTGTAGTGAAGCAACTTGGCATAGACAACCTACAGTCATTTTGACTTCTCATTTGCTCTCAATCTATTTTGAGTAATTTAATATTTTATACATGTACCTGCGTGTAATGTATACATGTTATACGTACGACCCCTGGCAGAAAGATGGGTCAATAGGCAAGGACTTTAGAAGCATTTAGAATTGAGTAGGGGTATTTTAAAATTTAAAGGGGTAGTACAGTTTTGGTAAGGCCGAGCTTTTGTAACCAAAACCTGCACAATAACATTACAAACTAATATTTATATCTCAACCATGCTCGAAAGGTATAGAAAATTACAAACGACTAAGTAAAAAGTCTGTTATCATTCCAAAAATGCCATTAAAACACAAGAGGGCGCTCTCTAAAAAAAGCGTTGGTTTCAACTATTTTTCATACAAAATTATGCATGTGATGTTTTGTTGAAAAGATCATCAACTTTTTAAAAACCTCTTTTGAAAATTTTTGAAAAAGTGTACGCATTTTTTAATTTTGTTAAATCATCGAATAAATCTGGGGCACAGATTTATTCTGATCGAATATATTCATTGATATTTCAGCCGTTTCTTCACCGATTTTCATCAAATAAAGTTTATTCCGTCATTAAAATTGCATGCTCTTTCAAATTTTACATTCAGTTTTTCATTATCTCACAAAAGAATATTACTATTACTATATTACTACTATGTACTACCCCTTTAAATTGTTTTCCCATTCAACCCAACCCATCTAGGTCCTGATTATATGTGACCGGCTATAGCAAAACCCTGCACACTTGTCGGTAATTCACGTTTTGAAGAAATGGGCATTTTAAGTTCACACAATGTGTGTAAAAGACCTATGATTGTAAAAATTGAAACAATCATACCTTCGCCAATTATTGACCAATGACATTGTAGTTAGAACAAAGCATCAAATGAAAGCTTGTGATGAGGCCCTTTATAATGTGTGAAAATCTACATTTTTTTTTTTGCCAGGTTTTGCTATATCCGGTCACGGTCTGCATGTTTATGTGCGACCCCTGGCACAAAGATAGGTCAGTAGGAAAGGACTTGAAGCATTAAGAATCAAGTCTAGGGGCATTTTTAATTGTTTTCCCATTCCACCCAACACATCCAGGTCCCGATTATATTCTGGCTCACCCATACACACATCCATGTACATAAACTCCTATTTTATACATGGCTCGAAAGTCGAAACAAGCATTTGCCTTATTGCTCTGGGCCAGCGGAAAAAAATACACGGGGGCGGCGGGCGAATTCGCCCCCGAAAACAAAAATTAGCCCCCGATCTTCTGTGGGATTTTCTGTTTGGATTGTGATCAAATGCTTATAAAATGATCACTTACAGCATTATAGCTTATTAGTAGCCCCTGAAATTCGAAAAAGAGCCCGGATATTTCTAGCCCCCGAAAGTTGGAAAAGTAGCCCCCGAAAATGGAGCCCCCGAAATAAAAAATATTTATTTTTTCGCTGCTCTGGGCAAGTAAAAATTGACGTCGGGCAAGTAAAATTTCATAAATGGTCTAGTTTGGTTGCCTGATCCTGAAACTAACTTATTGGTTAACTATGAGAGAATAATGTAATTCCTTATGTGTGAATCGATAAGTGGAAGTTAATTCAGGGAAAAAATAAATATATTTATTTTCCGGGGCTACTTTTCAAGCATTCCTGCATGAAAATATTAATTTATTCTAAAATTTGCATTTAAAGGGATAGTTGAGTTCTGGTAAGGAGAGTACAGTTTTGGTGAAACTGAATTTTAGTAACCGAAACTTGCATCATTTATTACAAACTAATAGTGACAACTAGAAAGGAACACAAAATTACAAATGACGTAGTAAAGATCCTGTTATCATTAAAAAAGAGCCATTAAAACGTAAGAGGGCGCTCTCTAATCACTCATCGGTTTCAACCATTTTGAATAAAATATTGTGCATGTGATGCTTTGATGAAATAGTGATTAGATAGAGAAATAACCAACAACTATTTAAATACCTATTTTGTAACTTTATGAAAAGAGGAAGCATTTTTTTGAATTTTTAATGGCTGGTTCAAAATTCTCTAATAAACCTGGGGCCCCAGGTTTATTACAAATTGTTATATTTATGGATATTTCAGCCGTCTCTGAACCGATTTTGATCAAACAAAGATGATTTTATTATTTAAATATTATGCTCTTTCAAATTTTACACTCAGTTTTTCATTACCTCACAAAAAAAATAAGTAGTCTACCAAAACTCAACTATCCCTTTAACTCTATGCAAAATTATGGGGGCTCTTTTATGATTTTCGGGGGCTCTTTTTGGCATTTCAGGGGCGAATTCGCTCTGACTCTGAGGCCCCCATGTGTTTTTTTCTCTGAGTTCATTGCTTTCTGTGAACAAAAACATCCCCAAGTGACAGACTCTAAAATCCCTGCTTACTAGTAACAATTGCATTCCAAAACTTGTTATTGTGTTTATAACTTGTATATTTTTTGCTACTTTTATGATCAGCAAAAAAAACCCAAAAAAATCACAATAGCAATGGATCAATATTTTGACAAAGCTAGAGCAGTTAAATTTTGCAAAGCCAACATCTTTGCTATACATCTATGAAATCAATACAATGCTCACAAACTTACAAAGCATGCAGTATTACTGTAGCTGGTAATAAACATATCCATAAAAATACTAGCGCAAGTCTTTTTTGTCCCAGTTCAAAAACATCCCAAGCATGAAAACTGGTTTTGTCACATTTAAAGAAATTTCATTAGAAAAACGATCCATTCATGTGTCACATAGCTTCAATCATGTCTTACCTCGCTCACGATGGTGATCCCTGACCCGGCACGTTTCGTCAAAGTTTACTCGGCAGCGCAGCTACGAGACCCGATGAGATGAAGAGTTCATGTTGGGGCTTGAGGGTGGGGGCTTCCAAGTTCCAACTTGACGTCTCCGCCCCCTCCAGAATGGGGGCTCCCAAGAAGATTTGTGTCCAGAAAAAAAAAGTTTGCCATCTTGGCATAGGGAAAGATAGACACCATTCCCGACCTTTCACGTTTCGTCAAAGTTCACACGTCGTCGTCGGCTCAGCTCCACAACCAATGGGATGATCGTCCTTGTTTGTGCATAGGGGTAGGGGCTTCCATCCTGACACCCCTCCCCCACCCTCTCCCTCTCCTCCACTTCAGAATGGGGGGGGGGGGGGGGGCTCATTCATTCAAAAGGAAGGTTTGCGTCCAGAAAAAGTTTGGAATCTTGGCGTGGGAATGTTAGACACTATTCCTGACCTTTCACGCTTCGTTAAAAGTTCACACGTCGTCGGCTCAGCTCCACGACCGATGGGATGATATGTCCATGTTTGGGCTTACGGGTGGGGGCTTCCAAACTGATGCACCCCTCTCCTCCTCCAGGATGGGGGAGGGGGGGGGGGGGGGGGGGGCTCATTCATTCCAAAGGATTGTGTCCCGAAAAAAAGAAGAAGTTTGCAATCTTGTCATCATAGAGAATGGTAGTCACTCACTAGTCCCCCGTTCTTTCACATTTCGTTTTAAAAGTTCACATGTCGTCAGCTCAGCTTCACGACCGATGGGATGATTTGTCCATGGATATTTGTGCATGAGGAAGGGGGGGGGGGGGGGCCTCATTCATTCCCCAAAAAAGATTTGTTTCCAGAAAAAATAAAGTTTGCAATCTTGTCATCACAGGGAATGGTAGTCACTCACCAGTCCCATTCTTTCACATTTCGTTAAAAGTTCACACGTCGTCGGCTCGGCTTCACGGCTCAGCTTCACGACCGATGGGATGATTTGTCCATGGATGTTTGTACATGGGGGGGGGGGCTCATTCATTCCAAAAAAGAGTTGTGTCCAGAAAAAATAAAGTTTGCAATCTTGTCATAGGGAAGGGTAGTTACTCGCCAGTCCTGATCTTTCATGTTTCTTCAAAGTTTACACGGCGGCCCAGCTCCACATTTGCTGGGGGATGACGAGTCACTAGTCCATGCTTGGAGATGGGGGCTCGGGACCCTTCCAATGTGGGAGCTGCCTTACTTCAAAGATTTATGTCGACAGAAAAGTTTGCAATCTTGTCCTAGTGATTAACAGAGTCATCTTGAGGGAGAGTCATCTTGAGGGGAGGGGGGCAATCATCCACAGTTCCATCTTCTCCGATCCCACATGAGGGGGGGGGGGGGGGGTGCCGCCCTCAGTTCATCCTTTCTCTAGTGGAGGGAGGGGAGGGGGGGGGCTCACCATATGTGCTTTGTGTCCTCAGAAATGTAAGTTTAATGTTCATGCTGGTGCATGAGCTCACCTTTTGTTTGGTAGACATTCAGAATATTGAGAAGAACACCAATAATAATGAGACTGAGGGGGAGGGGGGCGTCAAGCTTTTGTGTTCAGAGAATTATGTTCAGTCAAAGGCAATTGTGTCACAAACCAATGGGCTGGGCTGGGCTGGGCTTCCATTGTCCCGACACACACAGCAGATGCAGAACAGCCACTTTACTACACAAACATCACTGTCGATGTTGTAGTTAATGTAGTTAGAGCATGTCGGCAAAGGTACATTACGGCGCTGTCTACCAGTCGTACTGTTCAGTCTCGCTCTGGCTATGTTCAGTCCAGCTATAAGAATGGCATTCTTCTCCTTAACTTAAAAAACATAGCTATAACAGTCACAGTGCACCAAGTGCTTGATCCGAGTCAAGTTCAAATATTCCGTCTGGGTTGCCGAGGTATAGGTCTGCTACCGATGTCGCAGACTACTAGTATGAAAACAGTACTTCGCGGCCATTATTGTCCACAACCACATTCGTATGCACATGATGACATGTAGTTTTCACTTGATCGTATCACATACATGTAGCAAACTTGGAATGACTTGAGCAATCATACGGCGAGTTCACTACTTCACTCTCCAAGCGCAGGAGCATAAAACACAAGTTGGCCTCCTTACTAGTCTTAGTCCCATCAGGAAATGATGCTAGTTATTGTAATTTGTTCCATTTTGTTTGCTTTTTGCGCAGAAAGAAAAATACTATCAGCCAGTCGCTACTTATGTTGTTTGTAAACGGCTTCTTTCTACCTCGCTGCATAACGGTGCCCCCTACTATTGCATGATGGGAAGACTGTCTGTGACACACTTAGTCAATGATCTCTGCGTACTCTGCACTTGAATGATGCATGCTGGGTAGACTGTGACAAAATTGAGCTTGACGGAGCCCTGCGCACTGTGCCTCCTATTACATGTGGGAAGGCTGTCTGGGACGCAGTAGAGCCATTGATACCCGCATACTTTGCCCCCGTATGACGCATGATGGGTAGTTTGGGACACGATCGAGCGTGACAATGCATTCATGAACTTCCGCTAGTGGTGAATGTTAGCTTTTGTCCCCCTTTTTTCCTTTTATCTAATTATCACGTTTTGTATTTATAAGTTAAGTCTCTCAGCAGGCATTTTGTTCCCCCGCTCGTAACGCAAACATGCCGATTTGATCTGATAAAAAGTTCTAGTTGTCATTTCCTTCTTCTTCTTCTTCTTGGCGTATCTGAATACGTGGCACAGATCTGGAGAGAAATCAAAAGAAGAAACAGGAAAAAAATTACCATTAATAATCAAAATATTCATAACGAGATACCACTACCAGCAAAGATGGTATATAGGTTGATGATTGATCATTTGGGGCTTGTAGAAGTGCGTCAATCGATTAGGATTATTAACGTCTGGAACTCAGAGATGCTGGCATGCATACGTTTCGAAACCCTAATCACATCAAATTTTATTAGGAACAGGCACATTAAAATGCAATTTTGATCTCAAAATTGAGTACCACTATGCCAGACAAAAAAAAACAATAAAACAAAAACAACTTTCACACAGGGAAAGAAGTTCACTTTCAATAAACAATTGAATAGGAAATGTTGATGCACGTGCCAACACTTCCAATGTATCTATCTCCCTTTCACAGTAAGTAATGCAATGTCATACCTGCCAACATTTGAAAATGAAAAATCCTACTCTCATGTTAGCAAAGCGCACATCGCGCGCGCGAAGCGCGTAGTCCTTTGCGGCCGTGGTCCAGCTCTAGGGTTCTAGTGCTATCTTAACCTTACTTTTGAACATACATGTATGACCACACTGAATGAGCAATACTTCAATGATAAAGATCATAAATATATTGGCTTAATAAGCTTTTTTTCATATACATTCATAAACTATGTATGTGTGCATCTATATGCACATGTAAAGAAAAGAAAAAGAAGAACAAATTTCCCTAAAAAAAATCCGTTTCCGATTTTTCAGCCTTTTCTAGGGAAAAAAAATCAGGAAAAATCAGATTAAATCTTACTGGTTGTCAGGTATGCAATGTTAATCTTAGGTTGAGTACAAGACAAAGAATTTAAAACAGAACAATTACATTTTCAACAAAAAAAAGGAAAATCGGTTGACCATTTAATTTTACCACATGTTATGAACAATTATTCATAATAATTGCTATGTGAGTACTTTACCAATCAACCCTTCACAGCAATTAATTAATGCAATTTGCATCTCAAATTCAGTTCCAGACAAAAAATAAATAATTTAAATTTTCCAATCAAAAAGGACAATTGGCTGACATGTAATGAACTATAGATTTAAAATAATTGCAATGTGCTAACTATACCAATGTATCACCCCTTTCACAGCAATTAATTACTGTAAACAGTATTTTCGCGCGATTAATATTTCGCGCTGAGTGACACAAAAACACATTCGCAGCTTTTTAATTTCGCGGCCGAGCAAGTGTACACACGTATTGCAAATCGCGCATTTATATTCGCAGATGCCGACTTCAGCGCGAAATCCGTGAAAATGAACGCGCCGCGAACATTATGTTTACAGTAATGCAATTTTCATCTCAAATTCAGTTCCATTGCCAAAGAATAAACAATTTCAATTTTCGATCTAAAAGGACAATAGGTCACCATGTTATGGATAACTATAAATTTATAATAATTGCCAAGTGCTAACTCTACCAATGTATCACCCCTTTCACAGCAATTAATTAATGCAATTTTCATCTCAAATTCAGTTCCAGACAAAGAATAAACAATTTCAATATTCAATCTAAAAGGGCAATAGGTCAACATGTTACGAACTACTATAAATAGCAATCGCTAAGTAAGTGCTAACTCTCCCACTGTATCTCCAATTCAGTTTAGAATTAATGCAATTTTGATCTCAACTCGAGTTCCAGACAAAGAATACACAGATTTAATTTTTCAATCAAAAAGGGACAAAAGGTCAAATGTCTCAGAACCAATATTTTAATCATTATTCATGAGCAACTATATAAAAATTTTAGAACGGACCGGACAATGGAGTAGAGTTCAATTGGTGTACGTGCCAATTAAAAAATAGATTCTCTTCGGAGGATGCATGTCTGTATGTGTGTGTCGCCATGTGAGTGTGTGTATCGCCATGTGAGTGTGCGTGTGTGTGTGTCGCCATGTGAGTGTGTCGCCCTGTGAGTGCGTGTGAGTGCATGTGTGTGCGACTGTGCTTGCATATTTCTTATTTAGTAATCATGTTTTGTTCAACATTATTTATATAATGAAAAGGAATTTAATGAAGAAATTTAGAAAATCTTTCCGCATGAATATAAATTTTCATCCAAAATTTACATAAAATGTGTTTCTTAGTGTTATACGAAGTAAAAAAGAATTACATATGTACTAAACAAAAGGTATTCTAAATAAAATGGAAATAACGGTTTAGTATCTTCGAGTAATTTGTGCACATTCAATACATTTTTTTGTTGAAAATGTAATTATCTTAGTGTTATAAGAAGTAAAAAAGAATTACATATGTACTAAACAAAAGGTATTCTAAATAAAATGGAAATAACGGTTTAGTATCTTCGAGTAATTTGTGCACATTCAATACATTTTTTTGTTGAAAATGTAATTATCTTAGTGTTATAAGAAGTAAAAAAGAATTACATATGTACTAAACAAAAGGTATTCTAAATAAAATGGAAATAACGGTTTAGTATCTTCGAGTAATTTGTGCACATTCAATACATTTTATTTAAATGTCTAAATGCCCATTTTAATACGACTTTCTACATACTGCTTTCTCGAATTTTCTTTTTCACAACAATGCCACATTAAAGTGATACCTGTAAAGTGTCAGATATTGCACAAAATGACATTTGAGACTTCAATCCTATATCAATATCATTGTAAAATACAATTGAAAGATTTGTGAAAGTTTGAAAGAAAACGAACACTGTTTACCTAGTGAAAAAAACGAATATTGAGTTCATATTTTATCACCGAATACTGATGGTCTGCCATACTTTTGTCGCAGTAATGAATGATCCGTTTGAGATATTCGCACCCGTGTATTTTTACACACGTAGTACATAATTCATGGAATTTGAACTCGCTCGGCTCAAAGTTCAATCTCCGGAATGTTCTCACGGGTGCTGCATGCGGACGTTCTCAGCCAAGACAATTGTACTTTTTTTGATTAACGCTTTAGAAATAATGATTTTCAATGATAATTATCTTCATACTAAAGGGACATTTGAAAAAATCAAACCCTATTTTATTCTTCTCTTACCATAAGCTAAACAACACGGTAGAAGAGAAACAAGGAAGCTCCAAGTAATTTTCGTGGATTTGGACACTTTACAGGTATGACTTTAATACCAAACCATATATGATGCAAATAAATTGGAAATCCCTAATCCATTTCAATCTGCTAACAGCTGCATACCACCTTCAATAACAAAACGTTATTTTTATTCTGTAATTCCAACAAGAATCCAGGTTTGACCAAAGAGTAAAAATGGCATGGCATATAATAGCAATAAATTGGGAATCACTAACAACATTTTATTTTAATTCTGTAATTCCAACAAGAATCAAAGAATGACCAAAGAGTAAAAATGGAATGGCAAGTTATGATTTGTACTCAACATTCATGTTTTAATTTTAATTTTGATTAATAAAGATAACCATGTTTCCAAGGTACTCCACCTACAATCTATGCTTCCTTTTGTGAAATATATTCTGTAAAATATATATATAATTTGATTTACTGGTTGGACTTGGGAGGAAAATGAACTGAATTAGATTAAATTACAAAACACTTTGTACCCACATAAGAAAAAATGTAAATTTGACCACAGATACAATTATTACACATGATGTAGAAATATATAACACATGATTTGCTACGAACAGTTGTTGCCATATGGACCTGACATTGCCGAGTCGATATATTGATAGTAATTTTGTGCAACTGGCCCCAAGAACCAGACAGGGATGATTCTGCAAATAGTGAACACTCAACAATAGAGGGCAGCAGAGCAAACATGACTGAGACCAAGCAAGTGCTAACCGTGCACAGGTAGTAGCTGGTATGTTCACCTATATTATACTGAGCTTATAGATGCGACGACACACACAATGCCTGCTATTCATAGAGTACACACATTTTGTAATGTACACACGAACGTGCGAGGGCCGCACCCACCATTTACAATGTCATACTGTATGTACGTCTGGCATGGGGATCGCTTCGCCCTTGTTCGCATTCTGAAACGTTCCAAACTGTCTCAGTGGCTACCCGTCTGTAGCAGCCAACCTGCCTACAGTGGCCACCTGACTATAGCAGCCAACCTGCTTGTAGTGGCCACACTGGAGCAACGTATTGAAATTTGTTAATCTTTTAAATAACTAGCAAATTACCCGTCACCAGATCTTTGAGTAAGATAATGTTGTATGTTGTATATTTGTATTTCGTTATTTTTTGTATCTATCCTGTAAAAAACATTTGGTCAATTAATGGAATCTCTGTTGAATGGTTATGATATGATTTAATAAGTGTATAATTAAAAATACAATCTCATATTTACAGGCAGCATATGCGTACAACGGGGGGGGGGGGGGGGGGGGGGGGGGGGGGTGGGGGGGGGGGGGGGGGGGGGGGGGGTTCAAATTTCACTTTGATGAAAAAGGGCTGTTTTGGGGGTTTCCCCCCCCCCTCAAAAACATATTCACGGACACACATGAACCCCCCCTCACAAATTCTTCCACACGACACCCCTCCCGGCCCCCTTTTGAAAGAATCTTCACCAGTACCCCCCTCTCGAGAAAATCTTCATCGACACCCCCCCTCAGCGTTCGAAAAATATTCACCGACAACCCCCCCCCCTCGAAAAATCTTCTCCTACACCCCCACCACCCCCCTTCGAAAGAATCTTCACTGTTACTCCCCTCTCAATAAAATCTTTACTGACACCCCCCTAGAAAATTCTTCACCGACAACCCCCCCCCCTCGAAAAATCTTCACAGAAACCCCCCTTTCAAGATTCTTCACCGACACCCCCCCCCCCCCCCCCCCCCCGGTGGTGATTCAATCTCATATTCAAAGGCATATGGGTACCCGGGTGGGGGGGGGGGGGGGTGAGGACACCCACCCCCCTTACAAATTCTTCACCGACACTCTCCCTCGAAAATTCTTCACCGACAGCCCCCCCCCCCCCCTCCCCACTCGAAATACTTGACCGACACCCTGACCCCTCAAAATGTTGGTTGAGGAAATAACCACCCCCCCCCCCCCTCAAAAAATATTCACGGACACCCACTCCCCCTCACAAATTCTTCAGCGACACCGAAAGAATCTTCACTGGTACCCCCCTCTCGAAAAATCTTCACTGACACCCCCCTCGAAAAAATCCCCCCCAGCCCCCCCATCGAGATTCTTCACCAACATCCCTCCCCCCTTCGAAAATTCTTCACCGCCCCCCCCCCCCACGAAATATTTTACCGACACACCCCTCGAAAATTCTTCACCGACACCCCCCTCGAATACTTGACCGACACCCCCTCGAGTTACTTGACCGACACCCCCCCTCGAAATACTTGGCCAACACCCCAGCCCGTCGAAAATTTTGGTTGACGCAATAACCCCCCCCTACCCCCCCCCCCCCCCCCTTGTAAAAACCCTAGGTATGCTGCCAGCGATCACATGTCAAACAATAAACAGTATTAATTAAATCGTTGTCAAGTAGATCAATAACCCTAATTCCTTGCTCTTCTTGTTTACACGTTATTTACAAAAAGCACACATTTTTTATACTTCAGTACAACAAAGTATGCACTTCGAGCAAACATTTACAATTAGCC